>CM042863.1:15442514-15511595 GCA_023658055.1 Thaleichthys pacificus | reverse complement strand
CATCCTGGGAGGAGGGAGGGAGGAGGGAGGAGGTGGAGGAGGGAGGAGGGAAGTGTAGAAGGAGGAGGGAGGATGTGGAAGGAGGAGGGAGGAGGGAGGATGTGGAGGAGGGAAGTGTAGAAGGAGGAGGGAGGAGGGAAGTGTAGAATAAGGAGAAGGGTTAAATGAGTGGAGGAGGGAGGAGACAGTCAGACAGAAAGCTGAATGACACAATGGCATTCCGTTCCACTGAGGTGACAACCAGCACACCTGATGACATTCCGAGACCACATTCCTGTCATACTTTGACCAGTTAGTGTCGATCCTCACATAACATACAGAACGGGTTGCCTCATCGGAATCTGCCTCAAAGAATAGAGGAGAGGTCCAGATTTGACTGGAATGAATTTATTCCATCCAGTGGTGTTTATGTAGAAACTACTTTGCCTTCCCCTCTACATGCATACAAAACATTCAATGTTTTGAATAAAACTACATGTTTTATTACATAATCTTAACCTAATAAAACACTATCTGACAGTTCAATCAACAAAAATTACAATTAAAAGTCCACTTCCTGTGACTTTTGAAGGCATAGAAAACCAGCAACAGCTGTTTTTCACCGTGGGGCCAGCATCTCTGCGGTGACTCACCTGGTCTGTTGTTTCTCCTCCAGCAGGCCTGAGGCCTCCACAGTCAGCACCGCCCCCCTCAGGGGCCTGGAGGAGGTGTTGGTGAAGGAGACCAGGGCTGTGTGCTGTTTCATCAGCTGAAGGACGTCTCCCCCAAGTACCTGGATTCAGATGTCATAGAAGCTACCTTCATAGATATCCTGGAGAGTGAGAGTGTGTGTGTGTGTGTGTGTGTGTGTAACCCCTACCTCTATAGAGATTGTCGGGGAGGTCATGTTGAACTCCTCTGTGGCGATAACCCTCTCTTGGGTCTGTTCATCCTTCAGGACCACCGCTAAGTTCAGAAAACCATGCCCCAACAGCACTGGCTCGTAGTCTGACGAAGGGATCTGGTGACGTACCATCACAGCTGGAACAGAGGATGGAGGATGGGGTTACAGGACAGTACTGTCACAATCGGAACAAAACCCAGAAGGTGGTTGGGGTGGAGGGGTTAAGGAATAGTGGTGATATCGTCTAAACATACTCAATGCAAAAGGTATGATGCTATCAGCAGGATAGTACAGTAGTATAATCTGCATCTTGACAAGATGATTTACGATGACAACTACTTGTTTCCCTCCAACAATCTTTGAATACATGATATTGTACTTGAAAGGGTAAAGCAGTATTTACCTCTGCGTGGTCCCACCTGAAGCCTCTCTGTAGCCTCCCAAAAGGTCTCCATAGGCCTGCCATGGTACTCTTCAGCTTGGGCATTAACATGCTCCTTTAGGACCCTGCAAACGTTAGCTCGGTTTGTGACGATCACAGTTAGACAGATGTTCTCTCCCATCACTGGCACCTTGTCTATCTTCAGAGAAACTGCCAGACTTTCATCTGCTCCTGTGAAAACACAGGAAAACAGAGGAAAGAGGGAGGAAGGATAGTAGGCCAGGATTAGAAAACAGGTGGACCAAGGAGATGTTGAGGAAACCCGTCATAATTTTAGCAGCGAATGGCATATGCTGAGTCAGTTAAGTCGAGAGGTACAGCAGTAGGTATAGACTAACCTTGTTGTCCGCATGTTGTATGATTTGTGGTATCTAGAAATAAACAAGAGAATCAGAAAGAAGCTAGTTTGACACAATAATTTACAAAAACATGCGTGTGGTACACCACAGTCACACCGTTACAGAATCAAGAGTGGAGATGGGTCTTACTCTGCGTGCACTTGTAGGCACACGTGAGGTCCTGAGGTTCGTTGGAGCCCAGACTCTTGGTGTATATCCGCTGGCCCACCCTCCCCTTGTCCAAGCTCTTCTTCACCACCACCCTATCGCGGAGGATCACGGTGAAAACAGCCGCGTTCACCGATGCGTAAATAAACGGAGCGTCGTAGGGGAGGTTAAAGCAACGCTTTCTGATGGCTCGGACCGGACACGGGCCGCAGCAAAACACACCTGAAAGACCAGACCGAGACGCGGCAGAGATGAGATGACAGGCTCAACCACATTCAACCGCCATTTGCATTCCAAACGCAAGCAGGTTTTAGACTATATGTATTTGTTTGGAAATATTCTAGGTACAGATATTGTACAGTACTGAAGAGCTGATTAACCTCCACTCTTCTCTTGAGGGGTTGGGTCCAGTACTTGCCACCCGTCAAACTCTGGGGTCAGATCGGACCTTCTCATCCAGCACTCCACCCAAACATGGAAATTCCTACACATACGGACACACACACAGGTACACAGCCCCATATTACAGTGTTTGCAATCGCAAAAAAAATCCCATTGTGCGAAAAATAGAGATAGATGTCATTTCAGCACCAACCAGATGCTGTCCTTGGATAGGTTGAGTTTCGTGCCAGTGTGGGTGTAGTATTCCTCTATGACCAAGTTTGAATTTGTGTCATGGGCTGAGTTGAAAATGCTCACCATCCTAGATGGGATACCCAGGACTCTCATAACTGGAACCCAAAACACAATTAGTTAGATTGGCTTCAAGTCAGAAAAGATAGGAAACCTATCACTGTAGCCTTATGCTCTGTTACAATGAGCAGCTAAATATAGCTGCACATTGTAAAACACTACGAGCACTGGCTCTCTGATCCAACACGTGTTTGACGAACCTGTGCACATAACAGAGGCAAAGACCCAGCACTGTCCGTAGCACACTGAGCTGAAGCTGGACTGAGCCCACATCTTCAGGATGTCGGCACTCCCAGTCCACTCCAGAGGAGACGTGCCGTCCGTAATGCTCCCTGACCACTTGCCCTTTAGGACCCCCAGGTCATCCTCACAGTTCACCTGGCGGCCAGGACAAACACGGAGGGTCACCAGATGAGGGAGATTTATGTGTGTGTGATTTTCGAAATTCAGTGTGTTTGTGTGATCCAGGCAGTGTGTGTGTGTCTGTGTGTGTATCTTACCATAGCACAGACCACCCTGCTGAGGTAGGTAGGGTCTCCTCTGGCCAGATAGTCTTCCTGTCTGTTGTTGATGTGCTGGGGGCTGACCTGCAGGATGTTCAGACATGCCTCCAGGACACCCTGCTCATACTGCACTCACAGGGGGGCAGGGAGGGAGACCGGCAGGGAGGGAGACCGGCAGGGAGGGAGACCGGCAGGGAGGGAGACCGGCAGGGAGGGAGACCGGCAGGGAGGGAGACCGGCAGGGAGGGAGACCGGCAGGGACAGACAGAAATGGAGAGATGGTCAGTCAGTTAGACGGACAACTGATATCATTGTAATGTTAAGTCTTATCAAAGCCACTCACTTGACCAAATATCCAAGGTCTCGATATGACATTAGAAGGTGTACCCATGTACAGAACCCCATGGTCCTTCTTAACGTACTCCTCTCGTTGCTCCTCAGAGGGCATGTACACAGGGTCCTCTGAAAGGTAACATCTTCTTTTTTTTAGTTATCATCATGATCATCATTTTCCTCCTCCTCATCCTTATCATCCTTATCATCATTATCACATTTACATTTAGTCATTTAGCAGACGCTCTTCAGATCCAGAGCGACTTACAGTAAGTACAGGGACATTCTCCCAGAGGCAAGTAGGGTGAAGTTCCTTGCCCAAGGACACAACGTAATTTTGAAAAGCCAGGAATCGAACCGGCAACCTTCAGATTACTAGCCCGATTCCCTAACCAGTCAGCCACCAGACTCCATCACCATCATCATCCTTATCCTCATTATCACCATCATCATCAACACCGTCACCATCATCATCATCACCACCACCCACCCTGTAGCCAGGGGTTGCAGAGTAAAACAAAGCTCCCTATGGCGTAGGTGCGTCTGCTGTGGGGTCTGAGGATGTTGACCTGGAGCTTGTAAAGCCCCACTGGAGAGAGGGGGGGGGAGCAGAGGTGGAGGGTGAGGGACCGGGAATGCACATCCCCCGGGTAGATCTGTGCGCTCCACTGGGTCACTGTCCTTCCCTTGGAGAAGGTGACAGGGATTTCTACAGACAGCCCACCTGAGCAGCAAAAAAAGAGAGAGCAATGAACGTGAGACATTCATTTGTTCAACTGTCTTCTTCTGAAAAGGAATGGCTGAAAACGTGCGTGGGAAAGAGAAACAGAAGCCACTGAGCTATCCCAGTACCTAGCAGCGCTTCGAGGACGAGAGTTTGAACATTGAACACTGGGTCATTGAACAGCAAGGTGATCTTGAAGGACCACCCACGCCGCACCACCAGATGCCTGGAGCTCAGCCCCAGTGTCTTGTGGGACACGTGGTTCTCATGAGCCTCCATGTTAACGTGGTTCAGCGTCAGATGGTCCGTCTCTGGGCAGGGGTGGAACACTAGAGGGAACACATGAGGAGGAGAAGCCTGGTGATCTACAGTCCAGCCAGGATAACACACACACACACACACGCACACACACGCACGCACACACACGCACGCACACACACACACACACACACACACACACACACACACACACACACACACACACACACACACACACACACACACACACACACTGATAGGCAGGGAAAGGAAAAGATGAGACAAAAAGTGTGTGAGAGAGAGAGAGAGAGAGAGATGGAATGAAAAACAAATTCCATCATGAAACGCAATGTCTTGCGATAAACATGACCCTTGTCACTTCTTTTCAACTTTGCGGTACTTGTAGGTACAGATATGTCTGTGTCTGTAATTATACAGACACATGGCGTTCAGATTGATGGCCATGGGGTCTTCTGAACAGTGTCAGAACAGTGTAGTTACAGATAAATCAGACTGCATGTATGTGACACTGACTGACTCCACACTGCTTAAGGGGAACAGAGAGGCCAGCACTATGACAGGAATGCTGAGGTTCATTGTTGCCGATCAGTGTACTGCATGCCTGGTGTTGTGAAATGGCTCTCGATTTGCATCTCCTGCGGGATCTTTAAAAGTGCAAGCATGGCGCAGACAGGAATTTGGGGTCCTATATATATACTCAATGATGGTTTATATAATACATAATATAATTGGATAGTTTTTACCTATTTTTTGGGGCCCCTGTCAGTCAGGTTCCCTTGGAATTGTCCTAACTTTTCCCCCCTATAAGGCGCCCCTGAGTGCAAGAACTGTAGCCAATACAGATGATAAATCAAGAAACTACTATGCTTTTGAGTGCAAGAAAGCAGAAAAACATTTGTTTTTGCTTTACAATGTGCAGTGTTTTTATTGAGCAATTTAGCCTATCCATCTAGTTATTACAGGCACAAAAACAAATTGAAATATCGAGCCATACTGTAAACGAACGAGTAGAGTAGAATAAAGTAGAGTAGAGTAGAGTAGAGTAGAATGTAATAGAATTAGTGTAGAAACTAAACTCACCCCTTGGCTGCTGCACAAACTGCTGGTATGTGTGATTCATGCTGAGTACGTCTATTGTCTCCACATGACCCTACCAAACATTTCACTGGGTGTCTGCCTATCTGTCTGTCTCTCTCACTTTCCCTCCTTCTCTGCCACAGATATACCAGTGAGACAAACTCCTCCTTCCACCTGCGTCCCAGTCATTCACCCTCTGTCCTGCAGAATGTTTGTGTCCACTCCCCCTACAGAGATCTACAGGTGAATGATTGGTCTGAGAATGGACTCTCTCAACAATCCTCTACCTTTGAGGTCCAGATATTAGGGGAGGACAAATCTGGATGGTAGGTCAGAGACAGAAGCTCTGATGATCGCAGCTACAAACAGATCAACTGACAGCAACTCACCAAACATATGAAGACCATATGCATGTTTATACACTCACCTCACCTCACAAGGAAAGGAGAATCGATAGTTATCGATTATTGATAGCTCAAAGTCTTATATGTTACTGATAAACCATGTCACATGTGCAAATTATCTGAAGAATTTAGAAGATGGTTAGTAATTGTTTGTAATGCATGTGCACACGGTTAGAGATAAAATTCACAAGGAGGCTTTCAATTAACATTTGTTAATTGTTAACAGAAGTGATTTTCAAGGGCATCCACACCTTTTGTCTGCATAAAGATACAATTATTTATCTGTGAAGAGATAAAGACAAATATCACACCTTCCTCAGCAATGTTTACATGGAATTCTTCACAACCATTAACCTGTCAATCAACCCGGTGGTGCAAGACCTTTCACACAACAAAAATGAATCGTTCTGTTGTTTTTTGTTGTTATTTCACCATGGAAGATGTGAGCCACAGCATACATACAGCAGGGTGTGTTTAATGACATCCTGTGCTGGGTGTCAAACTCTCATTACAGACTGTGAGCCAGTCCCGTCAAGTCCTGGACGTGGTTGGTTGGATTCCAGGTAATTGTGTCATTGGCATGATTGCAACCTGTGTTTTGTACCTGTGCCCTGACAGAAGTGTGTGTAAGGACAGGTGACAGTAACACCATTTAGGTTACACACTACATGACCAATACTGTAGTAAAAACATTGTAGGGTACATGGTAATTCAATGGTAGTCAGTGTTAGTGGTGTGGGTTATTACATAAGTGTAAGAAGGCACAGGATGTAGGAGAGATGTAAGGTCTCAGTGGATGTTGTGAAGTGGCAATGTTAGCATCTACTTACCCCTGGAAAGCCCAACCTTCTCTTAAGTTCCTATGTACTGATATTGTTACTAGAAAGGTATTGCTACATGTAAGTTAATGTGGCCTTAATGTAGTGTTGAGACTTCCTATCTATGTGATTTGAAGATAGTAGTATGGAATGTCAACAACCCTGATGGGATACTGAACTGACCGGTCTAGGAACACACTAGGGGGGTTTGGTTTATTTATAAATCAACAGAAACAAAACATATTGTCACGCATGCTAAAAAACAATGTGGTCCGAAACCTGTCAACTTGACAGTTTTCATTTACCAGCAAGCTCATAGATTTTCTATTATTGATCCAGGGATAGATCTCTCTCTCTCCTCCCCCTCCCCCCTCAACCCCAGTTTGGTGCCCCAGGCTGCCCCCAGGGCAGGGAGAAAGAGGTCACAGGTTTGAGAGGTTTGAGACGTTTACATCACTTATGATTTGCAATCAGTGCCGTCATGTTATGGTGCAACGGAGACAACACACAAGTTTGTCAACATCTGTACCCTCATTCCCCCTTCCTGTCAGCACGCTACATCCTGTCAGTCAGAATGAGGAAGGAAATGGAGGATCGAATCTAAATGGTTTTTATTTCTTTGTTTTAAACCAAACTTGATACAAAAGGGGACATGCTCAAATCCACTCAAAGTACAAAATATATTTTCATCACCTTGTGACCACCAAAAAATAATTTCTGTAACAATGTTTTTACAGGAAGCGCAGAATTGATGAAGATTTTGATTGTGATGTAGCTGGACAAGCCCTCTAGGTTCTAGTAAGCACTTTGAACACCAGCATGACCACTGTCAAATATCAAGCCTGGCTATGGCATATTTATCCAAATAAAACTCAGCGCACCAGATTTTCAAACAAGTTCATTTAAACACCTCAATTATACCCACAAAACTGCTATAAAGTGAATGAGTCCAGAGAGCTGGACTAATTGGCCAGCAAAATTATTTCCCAAAACAATATTTTTCAGTTTACAATAAACGATCAAACCAATCACATAGGTGACAGAAGCAAATTAAAAAGCAACTTCAGCTTTTTGAAAAGTTGGGTTTACTTGTTGGAACGCCCTAAGAAAGCCAAATCTACCATCAACATCACCAAGCAAGATGCTTGATATTACCTTTTTAACAAATACTTTTCTTGTAAGGCACTGCATAAGTCCTGCAGAAAATAGTGAGATTTGATAACAAAACAAAAACATCCAACATTCATAAAAGCAAACATATCAATTAATTCAGCTGCCATTTTGAAAGAGAATGAAACTGAAGGCCAGAGACAGTAGAAACAGGCTCCTGGCTGGTTGCTTCAGAGAACCAACCTTCCCATTGATGTGCCTAAGAATTAGCTTATGATGGGGTAGGAGAAAGGCACCCCCAGGTCTGGGGAACACGAACATAGGTCTTAATGTATACGTACATACATTCATGCCACAAGAGTCTCTCGGTAACCAGCTAAAATAAACTTAAAAATGGAAGGTGTGACCCCTTATATTACATCACTTCCTCTGACCATCACATCATTTGATACCATGACTGAATACTCCCTCCCCCCATCCCTTTCCCAATCGACTGGAACCGATGCAGTATTCCTGTACCACAAAATCCATGAGAAGACACCCTACTAAATAAATATTAAATTTGAACAATAAAACATATACTAACACATAAACATACAATACTTTAGCAGAAATACAAGAAGGTTTTGGAACGTATGAGCAGACCAGGGTAGCTTCAGAGAGGGAGCAGACACGCAAGTAAACACAACAAGTCTACTTCAAGTGCACTGAAGTAGGACAGGGACAATAACAGGATGTTAAACTCAGCCAAGACAGAATACGTCACAGGGATTGTGATAAGATGAACAATTAACTTCTATATAAAAAGCATGATGAAATAAAGGAGCTCAAATTTTGGGCTGGTGCGTAAAAGAGATCATTTCCTAAAAAGGTGACTAGATGTACCCTGTGGATTTATTGATTTAAGGCATGAACTTGCCCTTTCTAACATTGTAAAAAAAACACAAAAAAAACATAATATTTTTGTTAGGCTTGCGGCTTATGAAATGTTTCTCCAAGTCATGAAAAACATCTTAAAATCAACTCTTCCTTTAAAAGTCTGTCAGTTCAATTTACCTGAGACTAGGACTTAAACACATCACAAACAACCTGACAACACAATTCAGTAATATCTCAGAAAGCCAATACTCCAGCTGATTTCATTCAGAAGTCCTTATCCCACTGACTGTACAAACTTGCGAAAACCACAGATAGAAATAACTCAAACAAACTTATTTTCTCCATCAGTAGAAAAGATCAAAACATTATTGGTATAAATAGGTTAAATAGCCAAACTAAAGCTAGATTCTTGGTTGGATGATTGAAGTGCTGCAGTAGTATTAGGCGCTGTCTGAATTCAAGGTTAGAGCCTAATTTGGGGTAGAGGCAGTGTGTGTCTGTGTTGGGGGCGGCAGTGCCTCTACCACTTGAAAGAAGTGCAGTTATAAAAGGGGCGGAGTCCCATCTTCATTCTTCAGAACTCTGAAGAGGGGTAAGGATCACAAGACTGATGATTCAAAAACTTTTCTCTCAACCCTTCCTTAGAACACCGGATGTAAAAGGGTGTGTTTGATGGAGATGTGTGTGGTTTTGTCATTCTGAACATTGCTCACAACCTTTCCTTAGAACACCGGCTGTAAGTGTGTGTGTGTGTGACACGGAGATGTCTCTGGTCGTGTGCATCTCTGTCCCCATCCCTTTAGAACTCCAGGGGCTTCAGGTCCCCAAAGTCACAGTCAAACAGTTCACTGATGCCCTCGTTATCCTCCAATCCGAAATGGTAGTCATGGCTGTGGGGCGGGGATATGTTAATGAAACCGTCCAATGGGAGGGAGAGGCACTCGCCATTGCGGTCTAAGAGGAAGTCAGAGGAAGACAGGGGTGAAAAGTCAAAGTTGGGCATCTCTCCTAGGTTAGCGAACGGGTCACCTTCCAGGAACGATTCTGAAGAAGATAGAACAAAGAGAGCGTGTGTAAGGATGGAGGTGATTTCAGAGGATCTAAGTCCTAGCACTTGACATGTTACCTAAAAAAAACTAAAACATTTGAAATCAAAACCAAACTTTAAACAACCTCCCGAATACAGACCAGGAGTCAACTGAGCAGCCAGCCATCAGTACTCAAGAGAGATGAACCTCACCAGTATTACCACACAGTTGCAGAGGGGAGGAATCTGTCCGGGAGGAGGAAGCCATGGCCGATGTCACTTCCTGTGTGGAGGAGCTACTGTGAGGTTGGGTGACGGTGGCAGACTGGGGCGAGGAGGGGGTGGCAGGTTTGGATGGGCTACTTCCTGTCACGGGGCTGCAGACCCCTGAACTGTCGTCTGGACACAGGAAGACGTCGATGGGACCTCGCGTGCTCTTCAGAGACACCTGGTAGCCCTGCCGTGTTTACAAATACAAACGCACGCAATAAAATAAAAGGTTAATAGAGAAAAATCCCCATCACTCGTCGCATTTCCAAGTCCCCGCTGATTGAGTCTTCTTATCTTTTGAAAGTTAAAAGACAAGTGCCTCGTTCCCAAAGCTTAACTACGACACTAAGAACATTTCAAACCCCAATACGTTAAGACCCGGTCGGCAGGGCGACCCGGTCGGCAGGGCGTACCTCGCTGGGCTCGGACACCTGCATCTGGGTCTCAGGCGGAGCTCTGATCACCATCACCAGCTGGTCTGGAGAGTCAAACGACTTCCTCAGGTCCTGGCATTTAACATAGCCCAGCGTGGTGGGGGGTCAAAGAAAGACACTGATGCAAGGCAAGGAGCCGCCAGAGATAAAGGATGTGCATAGAGACACCGACAGTCACAACCAGATACACACACACACACTAGTCACACACACCTCGACAGCGTCAAACCAGACACACACACGCCTGAAAGGATATTTCTTGTTCTGGGAGTCCTCAGTGAGGAGTCGGAGCTGGAGGTTACATTTCGTTATGAGTTCATCCAGTTTGTCCTCTGCCTCGGTCAGGTGGGAAACCTCCTTCTGCAGGTCTCGGTGTCTGGCCACGGAAGCCCCGTCGATTCGGTTGCCCCTGGTGAGTGGAGGGAGGAAACTATCGTTAGGACAGGATGTCCCTGTTTCTGTGATTGCTGCTTGTAGTTATAATGATGCACACATGAAAGGGTGTGTATCTACTTTAATCAAATCCCCAAAATTAATCAAATAAAAAAAGTTTGTTATTGTTCCTTGAACCAGTCACATCACAAGAAGTTATTAGAACTATTCCGACCAATCAGGACTCACAGCCACTGGATGTTGTTTTTAGACTTCTTGGAGATGAGCTGGATGCCTTCCAGGACATTGGTGATGTCATAGATGCGTCTCTTCTGCACCTCCAGAACCTGCGAGGCCCAGTTGAGGTCGACCACACCATCAGGGGACTGGGCCAGCAGGTCCAGGAAGCGCTTGGTGGTCAGGTTGAGAGACGTGTCATAGCGTGACTTCTCTGCAGAGGCCTTGGGGACTGGAGGAGAGAAGGAGGAGAGGGAGGGAAAAACAGGAAGAGATGGGGACCATTACTGTCAATTATCAGTTAGCTTTGTGACAAGGTTTTCCATGTGACAAGTCTGGAGTCACGAGCAGAGGTGAGTGAGTGCAAACCTTGAGCCAAATGCATCAGTAAGAAAACAGGAGAGGGGTTGTGTACCTCTTGGAGGGGCTGGCGTGGAGGGGGGGGCACGGCCCAGGGAAGGGGGGCGAGAGGTGCTCACATACTGGTGGTCACTATCCAGGTCCAGCTTCCTTTTCACCTGGGGAGACATAGACAGACACAAGTCAAGCCACAGGCTTTCCCACTCTCTGTCTCTCTCTCTCTCTCTCTCTCTCACACACACACACACACATTACAGATTCGTACCGGAGGTCGTCCCAGAGTCGGTCTCCTCTGGTCCTGGACCACCACGTTGGCTGGTCCCTGAGGGGTGGCAAAGAGCAGGATCTCCCCTGTGGTGGTGGGGGCAGTAGTTTGGAGGCCCACATTGTTTGGGGTAGAAATGATGACAATTTGGTGGTCCTGTGACAGGTCGATGCTTCCAGCATTGAGAAGAGACTCGAAGTCTGCCAGTAGGTCCTCCGACGTCTGCCCCGTTATAAGCGTCTCTGACATCGCACAGACCAAGGGAACGCAACGTGCCTGGCCCTTGGTTATGTTTAGGGGCTTCACTCAGATCCTCTGTTGTTAAAGTTGCTAGTTATGAACACCCTGTGACGTCTTTCATACTGAATGATTGAGGGTAACGGTGCAAACGTGCTGGAAGATTCTGTTTATAATTTAAGAGATTAACCATATCTAGTATTGACGTTCACTTGCACAAAAGCGTACAACAAGTTACACTAAATGGCTAGCTAGCTGACTTACTTTATCCAAACTGCTTGATCGGCTATATTCTATATTGGAGAACAAAACAGATGTTGAAACAGCGAGTTGAAACCAACCCCAGCTAGCTAGCTATGTAGCTAGGGAATTAGAATGATTGTACTGCAAACATTGTAACGTTAGCACCGTGCACAATTACTAAGCGGCCAATTATACCGCAAGTACATTCAGAAACGTTAGCTTACTTGCTAGCCTGTTACTACTAGCAAAGTCTTACTCTATAACTTGCAGCTAGCTGTAAAGCTAATCTTTTGTTTTCATCTTTCCTGTCAGAGTACAGTATGCGTCGAGGCCTGGCCAAACCACAGTCAAGCTCTATTCCTTTCTCTTTGTCAAGCAATCGTGCAAGCTAGCTATGGCAAAACACTCAAGACTTGTAAACAGTTGTTTGTAACGCTGTCCAGAGCTTTGAAAATGATTTACAGAAAAAATATGTATATTCACCGGAGGACAAAGATAGGATGAAGTAAAACTTTAAGGCTGAAACTAAAGCAACAATTTTGAAACAGAACCCAATTTCAAAACTAACAAACAATAATACTATTTATAGCTTTAACATTATTATTATTTTAATTAGATCACAAATTTGCACTATTTCAGTTTCCATATATATTGGACAAGTTAGCATGCTAACAAGCTCACTTGTTATTACTGACAGCAATAGCTAGCGGACTACCCCCCTGTCTTTCTGCCAGGGCTCTCAGGAAGCAATCCGAAAAAAACTGGAATAATAGTAAATAATCCAAAAAATATATTTATATCCGGATAGCATAGCATGTACACCCGTTCGCTGATAATCTTCGCACTGGCTCGTCAACCAAAGTTGTCTCCTGACCCCGAAATCTGCTGTTATTGTTGTTATTGTCCCAGCTGATCAGAACAAGGGTTGGGGTTTACGCGCCAAATCTTTTTTGCCGCGAAACTTACACGTGCATGGAACATTACGATTCCGATTGGCTGAGAGAGTGCGTCTCTAGAACGTGGCTGTACAAGCGTGTCATTGGCTGCGTAAGATGCCATTCTCAAGACGATCCTCTTTGAACAAACGAAAAAAGGCATGAAAAACACAGATATATATATATATATATATAAATAAAAGAGACATAAATAAGTTCATCAAATGTTATGTGCAAACTGGACAGTTTACTTTGAATAATTTGATTAACCACAAACAAAATGTTTTCTGACTTTTTGACTCCATTAACTAACAACTGATTTAGAGTCAGTTTATCATTTCCCTATCCATAACGACAATAAATAAATATATATGCGTTATAATATAACCAGGATCCGTTGTTTGAGACATGAGATTGGGAACTGCCCATTGAAGTCGTCACATTCGCAGGCTTGTTAGTCGAGCGCCTACACGGAGAGGAATCTCAAAGATGGCGCAAGCAATATTTGAAGTATTGGAAGGTATCTGTAAATTGCTAGTTTTCAGTCATTCACCTATACAAAAGCCGAATGTTGCTATTTGATTGATACATTTCATGATTATCAGGCACACTGATGTGCAATTCTGCAGCTATAGTGAGTGCTGAGAGGTACTCGTTTGGAAACGTTAGCTAGCTATGCTAGTAATTGTAAACAATTGTGTGCAGATAGCGACGGCTAACAAGCGGTAAAAAGATAGCATGTGATCATTTGCGGATCAACCTCTAATAATGTATTTGACAATAATAGTTCAAGTGATTGGAAATACCACTCCAAAAGATTTTCACAAACACCCGAAGCACCAACCAGAGCAGGCTGTTCTTTTTTAACTGTCATAGGTAGTTGCTGTTAAGTGAAAGTGGTTCAACACCTGTCTCCGCCTCTCTAATGGTCCTCTGTCTGTTTCGCTCTCTTCTCCGAGGGATGGACAACCAGACGGTTCTGGCGGTCCAGTCGCTGTTAGATGGCCAGGGAGGAGTGCCTGACCCAAACAGCCAGAATGTCTCTGGGACCTCAACCATCCAGTCCATGGGTGAGCTAACTACCTACCTTATGAACTATATTCTCTATCACAGCGGTCTTTAACTCTGGGACCCCGGCCCTGTCCTGCATGTTTTAGTTGTTTCCTTGCTCCAACACACCTGGTTCAAATGAATGGGTGGTTGTCAAGGCTGCAGAAGCCTGATCACAAACATTAATTGAAATCAGGTGTGTTAGAAAAGGGTAACATCTGAAACACGAAGGACAGGGGATCCAGAAGACCAGGACTGGGAGAGGCTGGATTAGAACCAGACAAATAAAATCATCCATGCAGCTCTTTCAAAACAATGTGAGGCGACACAATGTTGTTTTGACGAAGGGCCTGAATCACCATGTTCCTCGTTGATGTTCCTCGCAGACGACGAAGACGTCTTCCTCTGTGGAAAGTGTAAGAAACAGTTCAACTCCCTGCCTGCCTTCATGACACACAAGAGGGAGCAGTGCCAGGCCAACTCCCCCTCCCTCTCCACAGTCTCCCTGGCACCCAGCAATGCCTACAGCCCCGTACCCTCCATCAGCACCGGGCCACAGACGCCTGCCAACAGACAGGTGACGACCAATCATATGAACGACTGATCTAGGAAAGGGATCTAGGAAAGTGATTACAAGCATAATGTGTGTCAGGTGGCTGAGTGGTTAGGGAATCGGGCTAGTAAACTGAAGGTTGCTGGTTCGATTCCCGGCCATGTCAAATGACGTTGTGTCCTTGGGCAAGGCACTTCACCCTACTTGCCTCTGGGAGAATGTCCCTGTACTTACTGTAAGTCGCTCTGGATAAGAGCGTCTGCTAAATGACTAAATGTAAATGTGTGTATGTCTGTATGTGCTTGCACTCAAAGTGGTGTGTGATGCTCTCCCCGTCCACACCAGGTGTCCACCTACATCACTGTGCCTCCGTCCCCCCTGACCCACACCCTGGTCCAGGGGAATGTCCTGGTCAGTGACGACGTCCTCATGTCGGCCATCTCTGCCTTCACCTCCATCGATCAGCCCATGGCTGCCATGCAGCCGTCCATACAGGTAGGCCTGGACCAATCCTAGCTCAGTGTCCGAAGGTAACAGTGAAGGGCTTTAGGATAGTCCATAAAGGAATGCTTGAATCACCCATACTGTACTTTGAAGAAATCCCACCAAACTGTACTAATGTAACCAGCTGTCCTGTCCTCTCACTTAATGAGCTCTTTCTCCTCTCAGAGTAATCTGAGTATGCACACAGGTGTGTCGTATCTGCAACACCACCACCACCACCATCACCACCACCACCACCAACAACAACCCCAGCAGCAGCAACAGCAGCAGCAACAGCAGCAGCAACAGCAGCAGCAACAGTCCCATCCTCTCCCAGGG
The DNA here is from genome assembly GCA_023658055.1 of Thaleichthys pacificus. Classification (NCBI taxonomy): domain Eukaryota; kingdom Metazoa; phylum Chordata; class Actinopteri; order Osmeriformes; family Osmeridae; genus Thaleichthys; species Thaleichthys pacificus. The sequence continues at coordinate 15,496,139 of CM042863.1, read as the reverse complement.
TCGGCCCAATCTCAGCCCCTCTCCTCTCAGGTGCCCTCCAGCCACAGCAACTCTGTTGTTCAGGTCTACAGCACACTGCCCCCTATGGCCGGGGGCGGCGGTGCAGAGATCCCAACCCTGGGCTTGCAGCAGTTCCAGTCTGTTCAGGTGAGTTACATTTACATTTATTCCTTTAGCAGACGCTTTTATCCAAAGCGACTTCCGAGAGAGAGCTTTACAAAAGTGCATATGTCAATGATCATAAACAACGAGATAGCCCCAAAAACATTGTGGGTAGCCAAAACATACACATTGTGAAAAGCAAATAAGTGCCAATAGGAAGAAACAACACATGTTTGGTTAACCACTTAGACTGATTTTAAACTGGGCTGAACCTATCATTAGTTGGTGACTCATCTTTAAGGAATTTTCTTAGTAATGGAGTAGGAATTATTTACTGTGGTCACACAAAACAGCTTTGAGAATCAGTACGCTAGTGGATTGTATCCATGGATCCCTGTATACGGTTACCTGTGTTATTGTCCTAACCTGGCTTGTAGTGCTAGCTCAACATCATCCTCTGATCCAACATGGCTCCCCTCCCCCAGGTGCCCAGCCAGTGTGTGGACAGTCAGTCGTTCACCACTCCCCCAGTCTACAGCCCAGGGAAGCAGGGCACCAAGACCAAGACCTGCAGCATCACTGCCAACCTGGCTGAGCTGGGGGAGTTTGAGAAGGTAATCATCCCCAAGCGACCACGGAACGGCAAGAAAGGGCCAGATGGAGCCACAGGTTCGTTTCCTATTGACGTGCTCTTTGATCCACTGATTTAGTCTGGGCCAGGGAAACCGCTCAGTAAGCTTCACATGTCCACTTTGGAGTTGGACAGGAAACAGCTTAATGTTGCATCTCAGGTCAGTAATCCATGAATCACATGGTCTGTGGTTAACGTCTTCCTTCACTTCCTGCTCTGCAGAACAACTCAAAGGAAAAGGCCCGAAGCTCAAATGCAACTTCTGTGAAAAGATCTTCACCAAGAACTTTGATCTCCAGCAGCACATCAGAAGGTGACAGGCTCCTCCCACTTCTTCACCGAACCTTTTATAAAACATGGAGGACTCTCCTTGGCCTGCTCCAGGCATCACCTTCACAATGTTACCAAACCATTATCAATCTCCTGGTCTCCACTGAGATGGGTGTGGTGTAATACACCCTAGATTCTGTGTTATCCTTATTGTTGACTTCGTCTAGATAGTGTGTTCTGGAGATTGTTGCAGGAGTCAAAGTTTTTGTTTGTTATTGGTCCAATCGTCAATGTTTTTGTTGGCATCTTGGTCGTCTAGTTTGTCTGACGATTGCCGAATGGCACACAATGAATTTCCAAAACAACCCTACTAATAAATATATCTATTTTTCCAGCCACACAGGAGAGAAGCCCTTTCAGTGCATCGTGTGTGGGCGGGCCTTCGCCCAGAAGTCTAACGTTAAGAAACACATGCAGACACACAAGGTGTGGCCTCTAGGCGTGGCCAGCACGGTGTCCAGACTGCCAATCACAGTCAAGGTGGTCCCACTCTGCTCAGAGGAGGAGGGGCAAGTGGAGGGGCTACAGCAGCAGACAGAGGAAGAGGCGGAGCAGCCAGGTAACCTCGAGTGTGTGACATCCTGTGTGTTTGTGAGGTCATTTCCTGTGCATGCTGCCTGCATGAATGTTGAATTCATTCTTATCAAGGCATTGTTGCAAACGAAGAGTAGCTATATTCATATTCGGAAATACTTTGAGAGTTAGGCTGGGAATCATCTTGACTGTATCTTCAGAGGTTCCAGGAGAGTCCGAGGACAGGGAGAGTGACTCCCAGCCTGAAGGAGATGGCAGCCAGGGGGAGGACAAGCAGAACGGCCTGCCCCAGTCCCAATCCCAAGCTCAGGCCCAGGAAGCCCAGAATCAGGTCCAGACAAAGCAGATAGTCCTCATCGACAGCTCCTACCAGTGCCAGTTCTGTGCCGGAAAGTTCAGCACCTACTTCCAGCTGAAGTCCCACATGACCCAACACAAGGGGGAGCAGGTGAGACACATAACTGGGCAGGTCACATGGGCAGGTCACATGGAGCTACTTATTTGTCTGCGTGTTTCTTGTCAAATGTAAAAGTGTGTGTGTGTGTGTCAGTGAAACATAAGGATTTGTGTGGTCCAGGTCTACAAGTGTGTGGTAAAGACGTGCTCCCAGACCTTCCAGAAGCTGGAGCAGTTCCTGGAGCACATCCGGTCCCACCAGGAGCAGCTGACGTACCGCTGCCACCTGTGCAGCAAGGTGTTCCCCTCACTGTTTGAGCTGGGGGTCCACCAGTACTCCCACTGCTTCTGCCCCCAGCAGAGCACCCGCAAGGAGCCCACCATCTACAGGTCAGGCCAGGCACACTGGTTCCTCACCCTAGTTGATCATTCTCATGTCATGTATCAGGAGATTTCAAAGCAAGCGTTTTTCCTCACCAGGTGCATGAAGTGCCAAAGCAGGTATTCTACCCAGGAGGCCTTGGAGCAACACCTCCTGACCGCCTCCCACAACTTCCCCTGTCCTCACTGTCAGAAGGTAGGAGACAACAGGACACACACACACACACGACACATTTGATTTGTAAGTCAGGAGTTTCCAAAACTCTGAAAAGCAGATCATTGTGATTAGCTCTTCAACTAGGATCAACCATCAACACGTCAGGGCAAGTTCAACATGTCCCATCAGACCTCTTCATTGTGTCCTGTTCCCCGTCAGGTGTTCCCGTGCGAGCGTTACTTCAGACGCCACCTCCCCACACACGGCGTGGGAGGACGCTTCAAGTGTCAGATCTGCAAGAAGGTCCTCAAGACGGAGCACTACCTCAAGCTGCACATGCGGATTCACTCAGGTCAGCGGGACCGTGGCTGGGACATGGCAGGGGTGCAAAGCTGTTTACACCTTCTGTGTTTAGCCATGAGAACTAGGGGGTTTAGAACACTGATTGACTAACTGATGGGTGGACTGTTGATTCTAGGTGAAAAACCATACAAATGCTCCGTCTGTGAGGCAACGTTCAACAGGAAAGATAAAGTCAAGAGGCACATGCTTATTCACGAACCCTTCAAGAAATACAAGTGTCCGTTCCGGTATGTTCGTCCTCAGCTGTTCGTCCAGTCTCCTGTGTGTCTCAGTGTGTCCTTCCAGATCATTCAGGGTGCTCTTGTCATTTCAGGACACATGTTGGGTGCACTAAAGAGTTCAACAGGCCCGACAAGCTGAAAGCACACATACTGTCCCATTCCGGTAAGCAAAAACACCTGTCGCTCATGTACAAGACAAACTCTTGAAAGCACATACATGCACATTACATTTACATTGTTATTTTATATACATACATGCGTCTCTTGAGAAACCCTTCATTTAACTTGCATCGGACAACTGAGTGATGTTCCCGTGTGTGTTTCTGCCGCCAAGGTATCAAACCATACAAGTGCCTGTTCTGCCAGAAGGCCTTCAGCAGGCGTGCCCACATGGTGGAACACCAGCAGTCCCACACCGACAACTACCGCTTCCGCTGCTCCGCCTGCAACAAGGGCTTCACCCGACACAACTACTACCGGGACCACAAGTGCCCCGCCGTGGGGGCGGGGGCCGACGGAGGGGAGAAGAGAGGGAGCAGGAAGAGGCAGGGGCTGAGGGGAGGGCCGCACAGCGACGAGAGCACCGACGTCAACCAGGACGAAGACGACGAGGAGGAGGAAGAGGATGAGGAGGAACATGGCAGAGAGGAGGAAGAGGATGATGGAGGGGAGGAGGAGGAGGAGGGGGAGGAGGAAGAAGAAGAGACGGAAGATGATGGAGAGGATCCTCAGGCGGTGATGTCCATCGCAACGGTTGAAGAGCAGGCGGAGGGAAGAGAGGAGGAACTGGAGAATGCCGAGAGATTAGAGCAGAGGCAGAACACACACAGAGACTGTCTACAGCAGCCATGTTTGTAGTCCAAACAGATGAAAAGTAGGCGTTTCAAAGTAACGAAAGGTTGCAGATTACAGATGAGAAATTGGGCTTGTTTACAAGAATTGCTTGAAGCTTGCAGTTGCATCTCACTGACTAAGTCTAGTAGTGTGTAGGCTGGGAATCAGGAAGTAGAAAGCGTTTAAAAAAACAATTTCCAGTAAGTTTCTTTTGATTTCTTTAGGGAAACAATGACAATACTATTGTTCATCATGACTCTTACTACCTATGGGTACCTAATGCTTTGGGCATAGCAAAGGCCCTTGACCGCAGTCCAAAGGAGTTATCCCAGTTATAAGCCAGTCTAGGACTAAGGTCCTCTTTCAATGGATAATCGCTGGCATGTACCTCAGTTTAGGACTAGGTCTAATGAAATTCATCAGGTCCCTTCAGATCAAATGAAAAGCGGTACATTGTTGTTTTACATTAAAACTATTATCGAAATTCTGCGATTTCTTTCGCAGCTATTTATTAGTGGTGGTCTGAACAATGACTTTACCTCAGCCATATCTGTGGCCAGATGAGACATGATGGCTGCTGCCACTGCTGACTCACTCTGTCCATGTCTAGATGAGTTTACCTTGTGAGATGTATTGTGTACATGCACTGGATGTTGTCGGCAAAGGTCAGAGATGTCAAGCACTTAATGATGGGGAAATATGAAATAGTGCAGCAAAGTCCTTACATACAAATCAGAAGAAATTGCACTGTTGTGTATCAGTCAATTGTCCGTTTCCAAGGCAATGTTGAATAAAGGGAGTACATTTTGTTCTGCTAGTTTCTTGACCTGCTGTATGGACTAGTTATGTCATTTGTCTGTGCGTGATACCAGTGAAATATTTGGACACATTATTTGTTTGTACGTCATGCCTGGATGATAGAATACATGACTTAACTGCTGTAGTAGGCGAACTGGATGTAGAAACAGTCTTTCAAGCTAAACTAGACAATACAAACTATTAAGACATGATTCCCATAACCAGCTCAGCTTAGGCCCAAAGGATACAAACACTTGACCCATAGATTTAATTTATTTAGGTGAACTGTTTTTTTTTGTTTTTGTTTTTTTTACACATGTACATAATCAAAAAGGAAATCAGGAGAATTAAAATGCTACTATACGATAAACCCTTGTTATTTCTAAAATCATTTCTTAATATTTTACAAAAAGAAATTTAGATTTGTTATTAACACCATTTACAAGAGGGTAATGTACAGGCAGGCCTGGGGAGGGGATATATTTGCATAAGGAGAATTCTTGAGACAAAAATAAAAGGAGATGAGATTCTGTTTGCAACTTGCAATTATATTTACACTTTCTTCCCTAGGATTTCAATCCCCAATTTACCCAGAGTGACGACATGATGAAATGTTTTAAAGAGTTAAAGAGGCGCAGTTCCACACCATACAATGGTCTCCAAGACACAAATTAATAAAACCCTAAATTACAGCTGTTGTCACTTGATGTTAATTTATCTCTGTGGAAGACTCCTTTTAATACATTTAGTCTTAATCTAGATCCAAGAAACCAGAATATTCAGATGAATACTCAGTTGAAGCCTATAAAACAGCTGGTAAATTAGACAGCTTCTCAGCACACAATTGTCTGATTTCTTAGAAACAGATTTTTGACAAGTCAAAAAGTGAAGATTTTTCTTATTGGGCCTTGTAGTTTAGGATTAAGAATAATCTGTGATGGAAAAACGGAGCCTAAATGTTCATCTTTAATTCACCTATCCAGGAGGTAGGTTGTAACATCTTAGTGTCAACATTCTGGACACAAATCATTTCACACTTCCAGAATACTGTTAACTAGGATGTTATATAGTAATTGATGTGTCACAGTGACCCTATAAAACTAGGGGTGAACCTGCAGACACATTCATGTTCTTATATGTACCATTATAAATATAGGGAGCCATTAACCCCTTACAGTCGTTCATCCATTCACAGGTAAATGCTTGATGTGTTCAACAGAATGTCCTGTCTTAGTTTGTCAGTTTCATGGACACTTTTTAGCACCAAGATGGTATTCCAATCCATTTAACAATGCTGTGCTGCCAACAATATTGCTTTGCTATTCATAAAAATGATTCGGATAGGGATTCATTTGATCTGGGAGATTCTAATGGTGTCTTCAGTAAGATAATAATACCATCAACCATCCCACGTTACAAATCAAGACTCGAGATATTCAAATATCAGTCCAGATGACAATCTTGGTGCTAGAAGGCCTTCTATGGGAGGCCACACCCTCTCCGTCTGCATGCTGCATGATCAGCAGAGGCCTTTTCAAAATAAAAGTGTCCAATATCTCAAGAGAACGCTTTGGGATACAGACATCATAGGTGAGGCATGGTACGGTGGGAAAGATCTGCAGTAGTCCGGTGTCCCATGAATATGATGTCATAGAGGGCGGGCTTCCATGCATAATAGTTGAGGACATTCTGAGAGATGTGTAGGAGCAGCCTCTCTGGTTTGAGGCTGGAAACGTGGTGTCGTGCTAGTGCAAGGTCGATGGAGTAAGACCTAGCGTGCTGCTTCGGGGGCTGCCACACACACGCACACACGCTCGCACAGACCTTCCACACCCACATCCCTCCCCCCCCCCCCCCCGCCTATCGTCCCTCCTGTCTCTCCGTCTCTCCATCACTCCTGTCTCTCCGTCCCTCCTGTCTCTCCTGTCTCTCCGTCCCTCCTGTCTCTCCGTCCCTCCTGTCTCTCCGTCCCTCCCGTCTCTCCATCACTCCTGGCCAAAGCCCTCCGTCTCCTCGATGGCAAACATCAGCTTCTCCTTCAGCTGCTCGTAGCTCTTGTAGGGCGGCAGGTCCAGACGGTTAAAGCTGGAGAGAGAGAGAGGAGAGAAAAGAACCCAAACAGTCAGGCTTGTCTAGAGGTCAGCAACACACTTCCTGAGCCCCCAGAGTTCTCAGTATTACAGAACTAATCGCTCTGATTGGACGCATTCTGCTCCATCTGTTCCCCCTCCCCGGGCTTCCACTGGCTGCTGTATGTTTGGGACTGTTGTTGTGATGCCTGGTGGCATTCACAGTGGCTCATTCTTACCATGTGTGACTCCTGGGCAGCCAGTTCTCCTTCCCCACCTTCTCGATGCAGAACTTCTGGGGGCCGTTGCTCCCTGCAGAAACACAAGCCGGGGACAGATCAGACTCCTTTCAGGGGGGGAATCGGATCTTTAAAAGGACTGGAGCTACTTCTTGTTTATCGATGATTTTCATCAATACATAATATCAGATCGTTTCTGATCTAGACTTGTATCTGGCACAGCAGGGAGCACTGGGTTTGATTTCAATGAGTTGTAACTTATTTGATGAGACTGTTTCATAGGCTTCGGCATACAGGGTGAGGTAGCCAGCATGCGACCGTCTGCTGTGGTTCCCCTACTCACCCATGAGGTCAGCAAAACCTCTGTGGTTCCCCTACTCACCCATGAGGTCAGCAAAACCTCTGTGGTTCCCCTACTCACCCATGAGGTCAGCAAAACCTCCGACGGGCAGGCGACAGGTGCCGGTGACGAACTGCAGCAGCCTCATCCTCTTCTCATTGTCCATCTCTTTAATCAGCTGGGGGAGCGGAGGGGGGGGGAGGAGATCAGCAGACAAGGAACTTAGTCATTGGTGTCGGAGGCCAACATGGAAAGGGGGATTATGAAACAGAATCTCACAGCAGACATCCGCAAAATACTATTTAGAAAAATGGCTGTGATTTTTCAACCTGTGCTTGATTGTTCTTGCCACAATGTAACCAATGAGTAGTTTTCAAAACAACAACAAAAACTTTAAAACAGCTAGCCCAGGCACTATGTGAAGAGGTTAGCAGTGCTAGTTTGGGCACAAGCCTGTCCCACCACAAGCTAGAAACTGACCTGCCAGAACCAGAGGATCTGCTTGCTGCTGCGGGCGTAGTGTCTGTAGATGGTGTTCCTCTGCCAGTCAGCCAGATCTATCTCCTGCATCCCACACAGCATCACCTGGGAGGACAACAGACAGGCTCAGCCCCACACACTCCGGTTCAGCCTCGGTGCCCTCTCTAAGGTCTATAAACATGAACACCATCAGCAGCAGCTCTGTTGATAAGCAACACACTGGTTAGAGGGCAAAGTGCAGATGGTGTCAGCAGACCAGCTACAGGACGGATGAGTTGACTTGTTCCACTCCCCTCACTTCACCCCTCCCTACCTCTTTTTCTTTCTTTCTTTCTTTCTTTCCGCCCTCCCCTCCCTCCCTCCCTCCCTCCCTCCCTCCCTCCCTCCCTCCCTCCCTCCCTCCCTCCCTCCCTCCCTCCCTCCCCTCCCTCCCTCCCTCCCTCCCTCCCTCCCTCCCTCCCTCCCTCCCTCCCTCCCTCCCTCCCTCTCTCATCCCTCACTGCCTCTCTTATCCCTCCCTCCCTCTCTTCATCCCTCCCTGCCTCTCTTTCATCCCTCCCTGCCTCTCTTCATCCCTCCCTGCCTCTCTTCATCCCTCCCTGCCTCTCTTCATCCCTCCCTGCCTCTCTTCAGCCCTCCCTGCCTCTCTTCATCCCTCCCTGCCTCTCTTCATCCCTCCCTCCCTCCCTCCCTCTCTTCATCCCTCACTGCCTCTCTTTATCCCTCCCTCCCTCTCTTCATCCCTCCCTGCCTCTCTTCATCCCTCCCTGCCTCTCTTCAGCCCTCCCTCCCTCTTTACCTCCAGCTCTTTGGCATCAAAGTACTGCAGGTACTGCTGGGGCAGGACCTCGTTGAAGCCTTCAAAGAAGGCCTGGGTCTGCTCCTCTACTCCCCGAGACAGCCTCCACTCGGCCACCAGCCTGGGGAACACACACACACACTTTGACTGACCTGATGATGTACTATTAAAACACACCGGGCACTGACACACCAGCCCTGCCTGATGGAGGCCAACCTTGCACACCACAAAGTACCAGAGAGTCACGCTGACAGACACTCCTTGAAGCACCAAGCTGCTGGTGAGGTCAGCTCACCTGATGTACTCCTCCTTGTTCTCCTCCGTCACCTGGAGGTCTCCTCCGTCAGGCTTCAGGTCGTGGGTGGTGACCTCACCCAGGATCTCCTTGTCTACCGAGAAGTACATCTCCAGACCACACTCCTCGATGTCATTCTCCCTGAGGAACAGCACCCAGCAGGACGGTTAGAGGAGGGATCATTCAGCAGGGGAGTACATCACAAAGCTCATTCTAATAGGGAACCTCATAGAATGGGTTTCACTACATTTACTAGAGCAGAATATTGTACCTGCAATAGTCTATGCATACTGTTATCTTCTAAAGTATAATGTATAATAATGTGCAAAGCATATAATGCCCAAAAGTCTTGTTTAGATTATTTCAATCAATCATTGAGGGAGGTCGAACTGCCCCTGTGGTCTGTCAGGCGCGAGTCACTCACTTGATCCAGATGAGGGAGTTGTAGAACTCTGGGTCGATGGACTCCAGATCCTTCAGTGCCCAGGGTTTGTTCAGGATGCGCTTGTAGAAGGGCAGGGAGAACCCTGTGTCTATGAACTTCCCGTGGAACAGAGCCTGGAGGACGAGAGGGCAGCGTGAGAGGGCAGAGTGAGAGGGCAGCGTGAGAGGGCAGAGTGAGAGGGCAGCATGAGAGGGCAGAGTGAGAGGGCAGGGTGAGAGGGCAGGGTGAGAGGGCAGAGTGAGAGGGCAGAGTGAGAGGGCAGAGTGAGAGGGCAGGGTGAGAGGGCAGGGTGAGAGGGCAGGGTGAGAGGGCAGCGTGAGAGGGCAGCGTGAGAGGGCAGCGTGAGAGGGCAGCGTGAGAGGGCAGCGTGAGAGGGCAGCGTGAGAGGGCAGCGTGAGAGGGCAGCGTGAGAGGGCAGCGTGAGAGGGCAGAGGGCGGGGGGGACTGGGTGAGGGTTTGTCAGTTATGTTGCAATAAAGAGACAAGCTTCTTTTCAGTGAGTAACTATGTGTGACTGTGGAATGCGGGAAGGAATTGCAGATTTTATGAAAAGTGTTTGTGTCACAATTCAACACCACTTCCAAGACAGCAAGATATTGTGGCTGAGTGTAGCCATTCAACACTAGCGTATGGTCTGCCACAAGTCAAGGGATTTTTTTAATTTTATAATTACCATAGCAATGAAGCGTCCTATGAACTTGAAGTACTTGAGGTGGTCAGGGTTGATGTAGGAGGCAGGGTTGATCTGGAGGCAGTAGTTGTCCTTCCCGGCGTACTCAAACAGACAGTACATGGGGTTCAGCACCTCGTGAGACAGCAGGAAGAACCACTCCCTGCACAGGAAGTACACCATTATCACCTCCTCCTTCTACCACTTAGCACTCCCAATGCAAACCAAAACTCACTTCCTGTCAGAGAGGTACGCCTATGACAGGATGCTATCACACGTCCCTGATCGGAACATTACAAACAGCACTGGACCATTACACATTAGGTGCCTAGCCCTCACAGACTGAGGGAATCTGCTGTGACTAGGGATGCACATTTTGTAAAGAAATGCTGACCAATAACCAACACTTGTTAACGACCATTAACCGTTAACCGAGAAGATTCAAAGTGTAGAATGGATGAGTGTCTGTGACTCATAAAAATAAAAAAAACATAACAACAAATGTTTTTCCCCCTATAAGGGATTGCTTTTTAAATAGCAGCATAAACAACAACCAAAAAAACAAACAAACATGAATCTGAGAGCGCCCGAGAGTGCCGGCTGTAACATGATGACATTGTCGCTAAATTGACAACTCTGTTTAACCAATAGTATTAACCGGTAAACATTGGTATTGTCGGTTAACAGTTCCACGGTTAATGATGCCCATCCCTAGCTGTGACATCCCTCGCTGTGACATCCCTAGCTGTGACATCCCTCGCTGTGACACTTAGAGGGAGACTCGCCTGGCCACCCCTCCATAGTCGAGGCCTTCTTCTCCAGGGAAGATGATCCACAGTCTTCGACGCAGATCCTGCGCATTGAAGCTCATGATCTGAAACAAAACGATGCACAAAACGCAAGTTGGAACTGGAACCCACCCACAAGGACTTAACCCGTCTCATTCATTGGATGTGATGAAGCATTATTTATCGACAGAACTTCAAAGACTTACTTGTTGGAAGGAGTCCTCGAAAAGGGTTTTGCGCGTGACCGAGATCTTGATGTGCTGAGGCATTGACAGTTGCTGTGCACGAAAGAATCATCAGTGTCATTGAATGTTTCCAAACATGAGGAAGTGAAAATGAGTATGCTGTCATGAGCATTCTGTTTTTTTCTGTGACAAATGTGTAACTGTTTGTGTTAATGTTTCACAGAGTCGAGTCAGGGATGGTTACAAAGTGTTTGCATCAGCAATCAGACCTCCATTTTACTTCAGTGGTACGACTCTTACCTGACACCAGAATCTGAAATACTGGACTTTGGCTTTGAAGTCTCGAACATATGTAATCTGAGGCCCATTTTCACTGAGGAGAGATGTGGAGAGGCAGAATGAGATAAACAAACAGGAAGCTGCACATCCTGAAACACTGTACCTACTCTGACATCCCGTAAGTCATATCGTGAAACGTACTACTTCTGGAAACAAAATGCAACGTAGCACCACAACACTTAGAGCCAATCGATTTCATTTATACTGCATGAGGAGAGATGACCACGTACAAACAGGGCATAATGGGCTTTAACACAAACCCATCATTTTACATCTCCACCACACCCTGGAGGAATTTACATCCAGCATCAGGGGAAAAACCACACTGTCTAATGGCTACTCTACACAACAGCGCCATTTAGAAACAGAGCTACATATCAAATGAAATTCCTGCGAAGCTGAGTCACATGACGCAGGCTTGATGAGCAGGTGGAGAGCCAGCAGGCAGAGCCACAGTCAAATACTTTGAGACAGAACCGGTTCTTCCTGCTCGCAGTGAAGACCTGGGCTTCCCAACCCAGCAGTTTCACAGACCACATCCTTGTGTTTATAAGTCAACACCAGAACCAACGGTTGCTAAGCTAATCATTTAGCACAAACAGGAAAGACCGATCTTGTGACACCGAGAGTCACTTTAAAAGACGTGTTGGGGCTGTTTCCTCGAAGGAGAAACCTACTAGGAGTACTTAAGGTTTACTGATGCCAACTATCTAGGACTGGGACTGGACTGACAGTTCGACAGAGGAGGTCAGTGTACTGCAGGCTGGTGGGGACGTACAGTGAGGATTTTCCTGTGCGAGGGTCGATGTAGGTTGTGGATCTCCTGTTGTGGTCCACAAAGTAGGGGATGCCAGCCACCGTGAACCTCATCTCCCAGCCCTCTGGCAGGGCCTGCTCATTCAGCAGCCTGGGAGGGGGGGGGGGGGAAGAGCTCTGTCAGTACACCATAACACAATATGCTGCCTAATCAACAGTTAAACTGAACACAACATCAATGGATGCCGCATCTTAACAACCATACAACTGGATACAAACACACACATCCATACAGCTGGCACACACATCCATACAGCTGGCACACACACACACACACACTCACTCACCCCTGTGTACGTGGATCCTCCCACTGCGTGGTCCGTGTGGGGTGATGTACAAAGTACACTCTCCCAGTGCTGTCTGTCCGTTTCTCTGGAAACACACACATACATCGTTTTAGTTTCTCAAGGGAGAACACTCAAACACAATCTCTAACATTCACATATTTGTCACCACCAGCATCCGACAGTGCAGAATTTGCCATTTTATTTGTGTTTCAAACATGTTTGTGTGTGGAGTAAGTGAGTAAAGGTCTTACCCCATCCATGCGGCAGAGGGCCTAGGGGGTCAAACTCCTTATTCTGAGCTGGAACTTGATCCTGCAATTTCACAAAGACACATTGTAGCTCAGAAAACAATCCGGCCAGAACGATCGTCAGCCTCCAGCACACAGTTGCTAACCATCCTTGCTGCTCTAACCCTGCAGTCTGTCCCCTCAGAGGAGGCTAGGTAGGCCCTGCTGCGTCTGACTAACCCTGCAGTCTGTCCCCTCAGAGGAGGCTAGGTAGGCCCTGCTGCGTCTGACTAACCCTGCAGTCTGTCCCCTCAGAGGAGGCTAGGTAGACCCTGCTGCGTCTGACTAACCCTGCAGTCTGTCCCCTCAGAGGAGGCTAGGTAGGCCCTGCTGCGTCTGACTAACCCTGCAGTCTGTCCCCTCAGAGGAGGCTAGGTAGACCCTGCTGCGTCTGACTAACCCTGCAGTCTGTCCCCTCAGAGGAGGCTAGGTAGACCCTGCTGCGTCTGACTAACCCTGCAGTCTGTCCCCTCAGAGGAGGCTAGGTAGGCCCTGCTGCATCTGAGCAGCAGGGGTGCTCATGGAGAAACACTCACCCCGAAGATGAACCTCTGGTTGAACTGCTGCATGTGTCCCTGCAGCTGGCTGCGCTGGTGCTGCCACTGCTCGTAGTTACGCACCGTCTCCATGGTGGGGCGCTGCCAGGTGGTGGTGCGAGTCATGTGATCCACGAAGTAGACGCGGCCCATGGGGTCCACGCGGCGCTCCCAGCTGCAGCACACCAGGAACACCAGACCACACGGCTTCGGGTTAGGGGGGGGGTTTCACTGTCTGCTATCTCTACAATTACATTTATGCATTTAGCAGATGCTTTTATCCAAAGCGACTTCCAAGAGAGAGCTTAGGTAGCTTAGCATAGGTCACTGAACATAACAACGAGATAGCCCCAAACATTGTGGGTAGCCAAACATGAAGCATACATTGTGAAAACCAAATAAGTCCCAAAGGGAAGAACCATAAGAGCATGTTGTTAGACAAGTTACAATTAAACAGCATGAACCTCAAAAGTGCAAGAGTGTACATGTGGAAAAAAGCAAGCAACAATTATATATTTCACAGCGAGTAGAATCATTTAAAGTCAGTTACAGCTAACCAACAAGAGCAACAAATCTCTCAATGAGAGTCATTGTGATCCTGGAGGAAACTAATCTCTACATTCTCCGCCTTTTCTTTGGTACTGTAGGTGCTGCTATGACAGAATGTTTGGCTTGCCACTTCCTGCTCCAGCGCCCACAGAACCGGGCAGACAGGAGGAAGAGTGTGCTGTGTATGTGTGCTGGCATGATAGTTCATGCAAATGTTTCACCAAACTGAACAATGTTTCATTTCATTGTACTGCTGTGTTACCTGCAGTAATGTTGTTAAACAAAGCAGTGAATCTTATGATGGGTGGTGGTCACTGAACGTGTGATATTACCATGCTCATGTGAATATGTGTTTTTACCCAGAAGGCAGTGGTTCAGGACGTTCCCATGTTGTCCTCTTCTCCACGTGGTCGACGAAATAAAGCCTGCCACTCTGGTCCACTCTCTGCTCCCATCTGACACACACACACACACACACAAACACATCATCATCTCAACATACTGCATTGCATAAGAGACATTATTACCCTACTATATAACTATTACAGATGCCTTTGGTTCACCAAACTACCTAAAGATAGAAGGCCCATGTTTTTATCTGACCCTCCTGTCCTTTAAGTACCCTGGGAGTACACCCTGTTCACCAGTCTTACCCTGGGGGCATTGGGCCTGTGCTGGCAGGGGGGAGTCCAGGAGGACCAGGGGAGATTCCGGGTGGAGGTCTGGCTGCAGGGGCTGGAGCCCCATAGGCAGGGGAGGGGACCCCCGGAGCTGGGGCTCCAGAGGCTGGAGCTCCAGAGGCTGGGGCTCCAGAGGCTGGGGTTCCAGAGGCTGGGGCTCCAGAGGCTGGGGTTCCAGAGGCTGGGGCTCCAGAGGCTGGGGTTCCAGAGGCTGGGGTTCCTGGGGCTGGGGTTCCTGGGGCTGGGGGCTGGTCCTGGGCTGGAGGAGGCTCTGGGCCTGAGGACACTCTGGAGGCAGAGGCCCGGACCGGGGTGTTGGATCCGGAGGGACCTTCGCTGCCGTCTGTCGGTATGGAGCCATTGGAGGATGCTATCATGGGGAGGGAGGTGGAGAGAGAGAGAGTGTGAGAGTGTGAGAGAGTGAGAGAGAGACAGAGAGTGAGAGTGAGAGAGTGAGAGAGTGAGAGAGTGTGAGAGTGTGAGTGAGAGAGAGAGAGAGAGAGAGAGAGAGAGAGAGAGAGAGAGAGAGAGAGAGAGAGAGAGTCAGTGAGTAAGTGCTGTCCATTTCTGTCCATGAGTTCTGGACCATGTCTGACAGTTCACCTGGGGAGGGGGTGGGTCTCCGTGGGGTGGGGGGTGGGGGTCTGGAGGGCCGAGGGGGGCGGAAGGGCTTGGAGCCCCCCCCTGCTGACAGTGAGGGAGACCCTGTACCATTCACAGCCCGGCGGCCTCCAGGGGACGCCCTGTGCTCCACCATGTCCACAGCTGGAGAGCTGTCTCGACTGCCCCTGTCCCAAACACAGCGCTCACGTTAGGGCCAGGCCGAAACACACCGCAGGTCACAGTGTCGTATTCACTCACTTAGGCGTACACAATTCGAAGTTCAACGCATTCAAATGTAATTGAAGCTACTCCCATCCTTCTCTCCTTCCCTACCTGACACCATGTTGATCTCCATTGTACTGGGACTCCCCATTGGCTGTACCTGAGGAACAGGGCAGTGTCGTTAGAGTGAACTGTCCCCTTTCAAGCACGTGTCTTCCAAGCTGCACAACCATCTCTCCCGGCAGGGAACTGTCCCTTTAAGACGTGGCCCAGCACTGACTCACCCTGGTGGCTGGCCTCTGCGGAGGAGAACATCTCAGGGTCCACCGTCATGCCGTCCAGACAGACAGACAGGTCGCCCACCAGGTCCATGTGGTCTCTGTCTGTACTCAGCTGCAGAGTCTGCACCACCTCCGAGACTGGAGCACAGGGGCGGTGGGGGGGGGGGGGGGGCAGAGCAGGCTAGGTTACCACAACAACTGACAACTACAGCTACGACACAACTCTTAACAGACCAGACAGCCGGATAGATGATGAGACAAAGGCCTGAGTGCTTGTCAACGGTCTCCCTGACAGCATGTGACCATCAGTTTCTCAATCAGCTGCAGTTGGTCATCTGCATGCATCTGCTGGCCAGCCAGCCTGGACCTCAATAGAGCCTTTATGAGCGTGGAAAGTAGCCTGATCTGATCGGTAACCTGATCAGTGACATCACACGCCTACACTCCCTCACTCAGACAAACACACACACTACGAGTCTGTACTTTTACAATGCAGCCTCAATGATCCAATGTTCACATAGGGAAAAGTCAACCTGGAAGTCACATGGTATCCAGGAAATGCACACTCTCGAATTTTACATAGACAAGAAAATATCCCTGAACAACAGCAGCTGTGGGAACAGGTTGGACCGTACTGAAACTCCCAAGCTGGAAAGACACAGTGAGGGCTTTGAGATCCTGCAGGTGGAACTCACTCTTCATGTCGTTGTTCTTGAGGGTCTCGCTGACCTCCAGGGTGGCTACTCCCAGCAGCACGTCTGCCTTCAGCGTCTGGTGGCTCCACACGCGGAACACCAGCTTGCTGAAAGGAGTGACGATCCTGTAGATCGGGAGGATGAACGCAAAACCCTATATGACTATTCAAAAACATGACATCAAATAGCAAATACGCATAAACATATAGCGACGATCGGGTCAGATCATCAGTCTATATTTTCAGGTGAGAAGATTCGACATCCTCCACCACATAACATGGGCCACTAGAAATGGCACACTTCCGCAAACAATCGCGAACAAAGATGGATCAACAGCAACTATCCGAACCGCAAGATCATATCCCACATCATCTATAAAGGAGTGCCTCTATTTCTACTGTGGGAGGGTGTAAACAAACAACTGGGAACTCTCACAGGGAAGGCAGTGTCAGTGTGTGTGTGTGTGTGTGTGTGTGTGTGTGTGTGTGTGTGTGTGTGTGTGTGTGTGTGTGTGTGTGTGTGTGTGTGTGAGGCAGTGTCAGTGCCGTACACTTCAGAGTACACACCCAGGCCCCTCACACCTCTACATGAAACAGCAGTGAGGCCGGAGAGGCCGGGGGGAGCGCCTCTACCCTGAGGACTGGGGACTGGGTTTCCTCAGCTAAAACAAGAGGACAGTCATAGTGTGGCTGCGTAAGTACAGTGTCGACACATACACCTCTCTACACAGTTGGATATTACAACTCGGTGATATGTGAAGGGACTGTATAATGTATCGATCGAAAAGAAGCATCAAATCTCAAATTTAGTGGGACCACACAGACTCAACAGGTCACCTCTTCAGTTTGTCATCAGGTTTTCACATACGATAACTGGCTAAACATACAAAGTGAAGATCGGGATTGTTTTACTTTCACAGTTAAGATTTTAAGTTGCCTACAGGGGGATACTCCAACTGAAATATTACAAGACAACATACTGTACATATACGTTACGTACAGTCTAGGCTATCGTCACACAACTTACACTGTGAGAGGCTGTTTCCATTTGGGACTGTGGGTGTTGTTGCATTTCTCTGTCTTCTTGGACTGGCCATCCACAGCCACCTCCACATACGGACTGGGCCCAAACCAGTTCTTCTTGTTATCTTTCAGTTTGGCTGATAGCACTGAAACAGTGAATGAGTCCAGTGTTAGGAGTTTACCTTCTACAGGAGCTAAGCTGGATGTCAGCCTGACCTCTCTAGGGCCAGCTAGCCTGACCTCTCTAGGGCCAGCTAGCCTGACCTCTCTAGGGCCAGCTAGCCTGACCTCTCTAGGGCCAGCTAGCCTGACCTCTCTAGGGCCAGCTAGCCTGACCTCTCTAGGGCCAGCTAGCCTGACCTCTCTAGGGCCAGCTAGCCTGACCTCTCTAGGGCCAGCTAGCCTGACCTCACCCAGCTTTACGAGCACTGGCAAATGCTCCCTCTGCTGTACTTTTATGACCCTCTCTGGAACAACACGCAGCTCCCTGCTGGATCCCTGCTGGATCCCTGCTTTGTTAAGGACGACTGAGCCTGAGTTAGAACCATTCACACCCCCATGCATCTGGACTGAACAGCTGAACTTAAAGCCAAGCTTTAAACTCATTTATCTATACTTAACAGCACGTATTCCCAATTAACAAACATTTTTGTAGTCGAGCAGGAGAAAACCTACCTATTATTTGCAGTTGTGCCTTCATTGGGTGTCCATTGGCCGTGCCTGTTTTAGGAATAGCACCACTGGCCATGACATAGGACTGGGTGAGGCTTCCTGCAACACAACAAGGATCACATCAAATCAACCACCAGCCATCCATTAAACACATTCCATGCAAGGTCTGTTGTAACTCCTCCAAATCAGCTACATCTGCTTGATGCCATATCTCTCCTTCACTGTTTTGTTGGTAGGGTTCTTCACAATCATAATCCAATCAAACATATTGGACATTGAAAGTCATAAAATGTATCTGAATGTACAAGGATCACACTCTAATCTGTTACTAACATCTTTCCCTTTCATGAATGCTAATAAAAGAAACAGGGATCTAAAATATATAGCCTAGGCAGGCTTGAGCAGGACTGGAATCCAGCAGGTACCAATCATAAACAATCAGCTCTAAGGCTAATAATAAATACCTACGTAGTAGACATTTGCTATTAGTCACTAGTCTTCTCAAACATAGTGCTTTTGATTGAACCTTAATTCAAGTTGTACAGTTTATACAGCCTGATCACAATACAAGCAATCATCGTCTCGTGGGACAAACAAGTTTACAAATCATTACAGTCAGTGGAAACTTTGATTTGGACATATGGTTTGGTCCCTTTGGGAACTACCATCTGTGATAGCTGGCTATCACTGGTAAGGTGATAAGTGCTCAAGGGAAAGTCAAAGTTAAGACTGACATCTGGATTTGTGCATTCATCTTTTCTGGAACATGGTCACAACCTCAATGTGGCAGTCAATTATGCATGGCCCTGCTCTCGTATCTCTCCAGTGTACATGACTGAGGACAGCTCTGGATAAACTTTCTCTTTGGCTGCAGTCTCAGGGTTAATAATTTATCACTTAGTGATGTGGCTGTGCCCACAGTGCATGATTTATCTTGACTGACTGTCCAACTACGTACCTGCCTGACTGTCTGCTTGTGTGTTTTGTCTCTGTTAGTCTATGAACTTAAGTGTCAGCTAATGGAGGAATCTTTCATCTGAACCCAGTCAGAGATTATCTACTCAATCACTATCAACTATGGGATTAGATCTGCGTAAGGGGGTGTGGTGGAGAAGTTGTTGATTCAGCATAAAGTTTATGATGTACCAATCTCTAATTGTTTTCTTAACAATAATAACTCTACGCAACAATACATATATAAAAATCATCCATTTACTTTTTGCTACGTATGACGCCAGTAGTGGAACGACCCTGGTTCTGGACTACAGTATTTTTCAGAGGTGAAAGCAAGCTGCACTAGCTAAGCCAACCGATTTACATTTAGCCAAGTGAAAACAATCAAGTTGATGACAAAACTCGATCGTTAGCATCCTACTGCTGAACCCCAGGTATCAACAACAACCAGCTGGTGTTAACATTCTCTTCAGTAGCCAAAAGGCAACCGTCAGGGCACAGAGGAAGATTAGAGACAACTTTCATTCAGTATATCAAGCTATGGCTAACTTGTTTCACTAAGACAATCTTAGACTGTAGCTAACATTCATGCTAGTAATCGTTGGGTGGCTATTTTACGACTTGTGGGACAAGGAAATAGGCAAACACGGCTAGCTAAGGTGGCTAGCTAACGCTTAGATCACCAGATCAGATATATAGTTGCACCACCAAAACACCTTTAGGTTCAGAACAAATTAAATATTGAAGCTGTCCTGTTTACAAACTGATATGTCAGCACATAAATATGTCAGCAGACATACTAGCTACTGTGTGAGCTCTGACAGGATGAATTACGTGCTAACCCAACTAATGTGGCTGAGTTGTTGTGCCGCTGTGTTAGCTCGCAAGCTCGTGTCATGGCTGATCAGGCTGGTCGAGCTAGTTAGCTAGCTATTCAAGGAGTGTGAACTCTGCGTTTCGAGTCCGGTAAGGACCTTCCGCATCGCACGTATTACTTACCCGTTTTAGGTGGTAGATTAGGTTCCAGATGTAATGAAACAGTCAACTTTTCCTCAAATCTCAGACTGTCATCCTCCTTTAGAGGATTCACTTCAAGGAACACGAAAGTTCCACCAGATTCGTGGTCATGTCACGTGACCGAAACAAGGTGAGGCGCAGGCTAGGGTTGCCAATTTCTAAATCTATCCCCCAATCCTGGTGTCTGAAACCCCCAGAAGGAGATAGGTATGCGTGTAAAGTAAACTAACCACTGAGATTCAAGTTTAGGCAATCTGGCAATCTAAGGAAATTTCTTAAACACACTTCACGATCCTCATATGTGTGCAATCTTGAAATCCATGTAAGACATACAAAGGCTAGAGGGTTTGTTTTGGGGGACTTATCTATTAGTTAACCAAAAGAGGGCAGTATTTTCCGGGGCACCAAGTGATTTAGCCCATAGCATACATATATAAAGGTTTAAATCTTTGGTTTAGCCAAAACGATAAACTCACCAATCGCCGTCTGTGTTCAAAAGCAAGGACATCAACACCAGTTGCCTGTCTTGACACTGTGAAAATGTACAAGCAGGGAGTCAACTTGCTCAAACAAATAACATGTCTAAACATCAACATTGAATACGCAATTTAATTTAAAAAAATACAATAAAAAATCACGTCAGTTGGCTATTCATCAGTCTTATGTTCACGTATTACCGCAGTAGAAGCTGCGTTACCCCAAAGATGAGAAAATACACAATTTTGGGAGAGAGTAAAACAGAAAACTACAGTACCCATCGACATGCACTAAACACTGATGCATTGTGGGTACTTAGTTGGAAATCACATTTGGATCCAGCATGGCAGGAAAGCTGAAAAGGTAACTATAATACTAACGCTCTAAAACGTTTAATTGGTGGCTCATTACACCTTAGTAAATCAGGATATTCAAGCTAAAAACAACGGATCTGTCAGCCTGTCTTTGAATTCGTATTCATGTGTTGTAGAGTTGTTACTTATGTCTTAGTAGCAAGCTAGCTAGCTAGCTAACCAACACTGTCTATGGGTTGCTAGCTACATTTAGCTAATCTTAGTTCTGCCAGAGTTTAATTCAACGTTCAGCGAAACGTTCAGAGAAGAGTATGGTGGTTGTCCTCAGGGGCGGTACTTTGTGAGTATTGTGAGTGTCCTTTTCGTTGAATAAACTGTGTTTCGACTTTGCTTGTAGGAAGCTAGAGGACCTAAGCGTGGATGAGTTCCTGCTGTCTGGATTTGACTCCGCATGCGAGGAAGATTCTGAAGATGAAGCTCCCACCAAGAATGCACAGAAGAAGAAAAAATCAGCGAAACCTGCAGCTAAAGAGAAGTGAGTGTCACTTCCCGATGGAATTATTTTCAATACATCGATCAACGTTTTGGATTGTTATTCAACGTCTACTGTGTGTTTCTAATAGTGATGTTGTGAAGAAAGGCAAGGCATCCCAGCACAAGGACCAGCTGTCCAGATTAAAGAGTAAAGATCCCGAGTTCTACAAGTTCTTGGAGCAGAATGACCAGACTCTGCTAAACTTTGACGACACAGACAGCTCGGAAGATGAGGAAGAGAGGAAATACCACACACTGCCCAGTCAGCTGCAGGTAAGGACCCTGTCTGTCCCCCAGTAATATCTTATCTTGTATCTCTTTCCTGTTTTGAGGTGTTGTATGTATAGGCTCAAAAGATACGATGGATATTGATATTGATTTGTCACATCAGGAGGCCAGTTCGGATGACGAGGAAGAACAAGCCTCTGCACCAAAATCCCAAAAGGCCGTGGAGGCCATCAAAGTCACGGATAAAATGGTGGAAGACTGGCGAGCAGCTCTCAAGGTAGCGCTTGTCAACCAGCTAGCATTACCCCTCGCTACATCAGTGTAGCATTATTATTTTTTACTGTTGTGCAATGAAGCTTGTGCCTCATGTGTTCCCACCCTTGTCTGACCCCAGGAGGAGCCCACACCCCGCCTCTTCAGAGAGATCACCCAAGCCTTCAAGGCTGCCGTGGCAACCACCAAAGGAGAGGCGGGAGAGCCGTGTCGATACAAAGTAGCTGACAGCTCAGGTAAAGAATACAACAACTGTATATCCTCATGAGAAATGAATAATGAGAGTTCATGGATAAAGTGACACAGCATAATATACATGTGTAGACCTAGCTAATGTTTCCTGGTATCATTCAGCATACTCTGCCGGTACGAGTCGCCACTGTGAACATGTTTGCTTGTGTGTCCTCCTGCAGTGTTCAATGCCCTGGTGCTGTTCTGTATCAGAGATGTGTATGTGGTCCTACAAAGGATGCTGAACCTCAAACCAGACAAAGACCAGAAGAAGTGGGTTGAGATGACGATTACACCCTATAGTCACTGTGTTCTTTGTGTTAAGGTGGTCTAAAGCATACCTGTCGGACACTTTCTTTTCTTTCAGGCCAGTGCTTCCATCGTCTAGCCCAAAATGGCAGAAGAACATGGTGGACATAAAGATGTACCTCAGTGGGATCGTCCAGGTCTGTACTGACTGTTGCATTAGACCAGCTGGTTTTGGTTTCTCCAGTCTGAATCTCTGTCCTTCCCATGCGAGATTCCCCGCTCGCTCGCTCGCTCACCGCTCTCTCTCCCTCCGCTTCTCCTTCCACAGCTGCTGTCGTGTCTCACAGAGGCCACGGTCATCAGTGCTGTCCTGAGGCACGCAAACCAGCTGGTGCCATACTACCTGTGTCTGCCCAAGCAGTGCCGACACCTGCTGAAGGTGAGCCCCGCTCCTGACTAGAAAGGAGAGTCCAGAAGAGGGGGAGGAAGGATGAGGGAATAGTAGTGGAAAGGGGAGATGGTGAGTTTCAGATGAAGGGAACACCTTCCGAGCATCGTCTCCATCTCTCTGTTGGCAGCAACTGATCAAGCAGTGGAGCACAGGGGAGGAGATCAGCCGAGTCCTGGCCTTCCTGGCCCTCAACAAGATCTGCAGACACAAACAAGACACGTACCTTAACCCCATCCTCAGGGTGAGTCATCTGTGTTGAACCTTCTTAACTCCACATGGGTGCTGTTGGAAGGTGACCTGATGTCAATTGCAATTCTGGATAACATTTCTGAAATATGAATACAGGTGTTAACTTACATTGTTGTATAATAATAATAAGACTTTATTTATATAGCACATTTCATACAAGAATTGTAGCTCAAGGTGCTTTACATAAAATCAATAAAAACAATAATACAAGTGATAAACAATGCAAACAAAAATAAAAATCCCAATAAGATCTCTGTTCAAGAGAGAAAACAACTTGTTAACTTACCAAACCAAGGCTTATAGCAGTGTGCACATCTTCCATCACAATGCTTTGCATTATATAATTGGTCCATAAAAGCATTCCTGGTCATTCCAGGTTTCAACCTCATCTCTTCTCTTCCCCCAACAGCAAATGTACATCTCCTACGTTCAGAACTGTAAGTTCACCTCGCCCAATGTGCTGCCTCTCATCAACTTCATGCAAAGGACCCTGACTGAGATGTACTCACTGGACACGCAGGCGTCTTACCAGCATGGATTCATCTACATACGACAGCTGGCCATCCACCTGAGGAACGCCATGACCATGAAGAAGAAGGTCAGGACACTGCAGGCACACACACACACACGCACGTGTAGACATGGTACAGCTACCCAAACAAACACTCTTTATGTTTATGTGTATCCGGACCCAGGAGTGCTGCTCTATGTTCTGTGTGTGATCTAATGTCAAGCGTGTGATTGTGTTCTCCAGGAGACATACCAGTCTGTGTATAACTGGCAGTTTGTCCACTGCCTGTACCTGTGGTGTCGTGTGCTCAGCACCATCCACCCCAGCGACGTCCTCCAGCCTCTCATCTACCCTCTGTGCCAGGTCATAGTGGGCACCATCAAGTGAGTGCACGCATGCACATCTTACTCTGTTTAGACATAGTCTAATTGGAGCAAAAATGTGAAGCGTTGGAATTAGAAAGCTATTAAATTATAAACTCTTCATTTACAAGCATACAATTGAGTCAGTTTGAAGCTTTTGATGTTGCTAGCTAAAACCTATCGATGCCATATGAGGCATTATTAGTTTGTGGCGCTCGTCACCTGCAGGGGGCAGTGCTGACCACTGGATGTCTTGTGTTTTCCTGCAGGCTGGTGCCCACCTCACGGTACTACCCTCTCCGGATGCACTGTGTGCGAGTCCTCACCCTTCTCTCTGGCAGCACCGGCACCTTTGTGCCCGTGATGCCCTTCCTCCTGGAGGTATGGGACCTGCCAACAGATGACCACATCAGGGTTTACATTCATTTACATTTAGTCATGTAGCAGACGCTCTTATCCAGAGCGACTTACAGAAAGTACAGGGACATTCCCCCGAGGCAAGTAGGGTGAAGTGCCTTGCCACACAACGTCATTTTTCACAGCCGGAAATCGAACCGGCAACCTTCTGAATAATAGCCCGATTCCCTAACCGCTCAGCCATCTGACTCATGGTTCCCCTCCCAGGTTCCCCACTCCCAGGTTATGGGTAGTGATCCCCACCCCTCAGGCCCAGCGCCTGTCAGTTATTGTCCCGTCGTACACATCATCTGGTTTAGTTTCAGGAGGCAGACAATCCCAGTAGCTGTTGACATGTTATGTCAGTTGTTGGTAGAAAAACCTTCAATTGTATTTAAGACAGCTTGGCCTTTTAATGACCAAATAAAAGGATGGCGGAAATGCATTTGGCTGGATGTGTGTGCGTGTGCATGCATGAGTATGAAACACCTTTTTATATTAGACCAAGTCACCAACTGCCAACGTTTCCCTTGATGTGTTGTGGAGCCTGGTGTGTGTCAAGTGTGCGGCCGTGGTTTGGTCTGTGTGTTGGTGTGAAACCCTGTTGTGGTTTGAAGCAGAGTAGTGGTGTTGCAAAAACGACTTCTTATTCGGCTTCATGGGATTGGTCACTCTTGGTCTGGTGTGAGTGTGTATCTGTGTGTTTGTGTGTGAAGGCCCTGACCAGAGTGATAAAGGCTAACTGCGGTTTATGTTCTGTTCCTAACGCATTTTCGAGACCACATCCTCTGTGCTGATGGCGTAGCCCTCCTCCTGCCCCCTTTCCTTCGACGCACACTCTTGCACTCGCACTCGCAGTCAGACCCCCTAGCAGCAAGCCGTGTTTATTTGTGACACACACCATTTCCTGTGTTTTTTCCCCCCCTTTACTGTTTCCCTCGTTAAAGGTAGGCGGAGGTTTGCTGCTACTGTTTTAATTAGAGCAGCAGAAGCAGGCTGTGTGTTGTGTGTGTGTGTGTGTGTGTGGCAAGCTAGCGCACACCCACATCTCCAAGGGGGGTGTATGATTTGGAGCTTCCTGCTTGTGTGTCAGTGAGGGGAGTGTGTGTTTTGTCTGTGAGTTTGTGCATGTGTTTGGAGTGTGTGTGTGAGTGTATCAGGTCTGGGCCATGCCTTCCCACTTCCCCCCAGCTCCCCCGCAGACCACCACCACATCCTATGTTTGTACAGACAGCACCGGCCAGGAGCGCTCCGCATGCTAAGCGCAAACGACCACACACACACACACAAACACACACACTGCAGATGTACAAGGACAGAAATAAGCATGCACAAATGAAATGTACACCGAGAGGATCCCTTTGAATTCTCCGGCAAGACAAATGTCAAGTGTTGTACTGTTATTGTTACTGCTTAACTGGGTGTCGTCTCTGTGTGTTTGTCCTACAGATCATTCAACAGGTGGACTTCAACAAGAAGCCAGGACGCATGAGTGCCAAACCCATCAACTTTGCTGTGATTCTGAAACTCAGCAATACCAACCTTCAGGAGAAGGCTTATAAGGTGACGACACATTGGCTAAGCAGCCGTACTAAACATGAATATCTTAGCACGCTGGCTAAAAATAAACTTGAAGAAGCCCGAAGCGGGTGTCTGCTGCTAGCATAGCATGGTGCCCGCTAATGAATAGGTAACCACAGGTGAGGTTAACGGCTGAGTGGTGCTGTTAGTCAACATGTTCTTACCTAATTGGATTGGACTGATTAGACTAGAGTTATTTACAGGGTGCAGTGTCAGCTTCCTCTGGTCCTAAGCAGTCTTTTCCAGAAGGCACACGCACGGGTCACTCATTCCTACTGCTGTCAATAACCATGATCACACTTGTGTAGGACAAGAGCCTTAATTCAAGTCCATGGCGGAGGTCCAAGTCAATATATATGAACACTTCACTGCCTGTGTGTGTGTGTGTGTGTGTGTGTGTGTGTGTGTGTAGGCATAAGGGGATTGGGGGCAGCGCAGTAAGCCCTAGTCAAGGCTCTAACACTAGCGTAAGTTTCCACGGTCGCGTCGCTGCCAAGAGGATTGCCACACGGCCCTCTGGGATTATCCCTCGCTGTCCGCCCGTCAGGACCCCGTTCACCTAGTTGCCCCCGGCAACACACGCCATCTGTGTGTTGATATTAACTCCAGGCCCAGACCATTTTGCCAGTATTGTATGTTATCAGGGTTTTGTTGTATTGGAAGTGCCAGTGAAATGCGGTAATATATATTTTAAAAACTAACCTAACAAGACAACAACAGTTGTGTGTTGATGCAGTCCGTGCTGTATCGGTGAGCCTATGGAAGGTGAAGGAGGCACGGTGTCTGTGAGGTGTCAGGGGGCCTGGTTGGGGGCCTCCGGGGGGGCTTCCTGGCCCCCTAGACACAGCTGACTGACACCAGGTGACGACTGCAGGCTAATCGGGTGTTACTGCTAATCCACGCTGCAGTGACGGAGGTCGTGCGCACACACAAGTAGCTGTCATCTGTAATGTGTGTGTGTGTTTGAGAGAGAGACGTGTGTGTGTGTGTGTGTTCCTCACCTAATCCCCCAGTTAATTGGCACGAGCAGTCACGTGACTCGTCAGCTACGGTCAGCGCTCTTCTACGTGGTGACGGAAATCCCCCAGGTTTCCTCATGCCCCAGTCTGAAGGAGGGTGTGAGAGATGGAGGCGGGGCCTGTCTCCCCAGTCTGAAGGTGCTTGTGTTTTTCAGGACGGCCTGATCGATCAGCTGTATGACCTGATGCTGGAGTACTTCCACTCCCAGGCCTGCTCCATCGGCTTCCCTGAGCTGGCCCTGCCCACCATCATCCAGGTAACCAATCAGCAGCCAGCCCATCTTCTCCTCTCATCCTCTCCTCTTCTGCCTTGATTCAACCTCTACCATCAATTAGTAGGAATGTAAATATGGTCAGTATGCATTAGGTCAACGGAAAGACCCATGTACTTAAAAACTCATACAAAAACACTAGTCTTTGTAGTTGGTATGTTGACTGTGATGTTTGGTGTATAGACTGGGAAAAGCCAAGGGACAGGTGGGTTTGACAGCTCGCCCAGAAGTTGCCATGCCAACCCCAGTTCAACCCTCGCCAAGACATTCTGAATTCCAAAATGACAGACTTAAATAACCTGGGAGCAGAGGGAAAGTGTGGTCGTGCCCACCCGTAAGGGTTCCATGCGCTCGCCGGTGTTTAGGTTGCCCCGGCGACCAAAGGACACACTTCCTGTCAGAGCTGGAGTGTTTGAGGGGCGGAGCTATAGCCCTCCTCAGAGCAGCCTGGCCTTGCTGTCCCTCCTCCTCCTGAGACACACACACATTTAGAATACTGGTCACACACTCCGTAAGGGGAGAAACTCACTACACTGCATGATTATTTACACTGGTTCCCCTTCCACCTTCTCTCTCTCTCTCTCGTCTCTCTCCTTGTCTCTCTCTCTCTCCCTCTCTTTTCCTCCCTCTCTCTCACCCTCTCCACCACCTCTCCCTGCCCTCCACAGCTGAAAGCGTTCCTGAAGGAATGCAAAGTGGCCAATTACTGCAAGCCAGTCCGCCAGCTGCTGGAGAAGGTACAGGAGAACTGCAGCCACATCACAGGGCGGAGACAGAAGGCCGCCTTCGGAGTGGCCCACGCCACCGCCGTGGTGAGTGTGTGTGTGTGTGTGGGACGGGGAGGTGGCGGGTTTGGGAAGGTACGTGAGCCAGTGCTGTGTCTCTCGGTTACGCCATCTTTGCTTCTGTTCTAGAGGCCTCATTTGACTTTAAACACACAGATTTCCCACGTACTGCCTTCTGCCACCTATCCCAATCCAAGCACAGATATGTTTGTAATCCAAGATATTGACTCATATTCATGATTTCCGTGGCCTAATCTAACCAGTAGTAGAGCCAGCTGTGAGAAGATGTAAGCCCTGCTTGTCACTCGTGCCTTCCTCACTGCTAAATATTTTAAAGCATTTAGGGGGAAATTAAAGACGGGGGTCTATCTGTGTGTAAATCAAACTCGGGCAAAGTGTGTGCGCCGGTGTGTGCGCCGGTGTGTGCGCCGGTGTGTGCGCCGGTGTGTGCGCCGGTGTGTGCGCCGGTGTGTGCGCCGGTGTGCGCCGGTGTGTGCTGGTGTGTGTGGGTCGCCTGGGCCTGTCAGACAGACAGAGTGGCACCGGGACTTCGCCTGTCGCCACGGCTCCCAGCCCAGAGGGAGCCTGTCGCCCGCCATGTGTCGCCTGAGCAGCATCGCTGAGCGCTGTCACTGAGAGGAGACGGCTAGCTCGCGTCTGTGGGAAAGGCCAAGAACACCCCCCCCCCCCCCCCCCCGGGCGGCACGACGCCCACTCTAATAGCCGCGCTGCAAATTGTAAACGTAAATACGTTACGCTAACCGGCGAAGGAAGCCACGGTCTATACACTCTATTGGATTTGGAGGTCAGATAATCACATTGGCTCTGATCAATACCATCCACAAAGACCTTTAGGGAAGGCTGGCCAAGATCCGCCAGGCTCCGCTTTCAAATCCTTTCCATCACCCCCCCCCCCCCCCCCTCCCCACACACACACACACACACACTGCGCTCTTCTTCAATCTAACTTCTCACCAATATCCCATCACCAGTTTACGGCAAGCTTGGATGTTGACGCCTGCCGTCAGCGGATCCGGATCAGCTCGTCTGGGATAGGCCGTCTCCTGGATGAGTCAGGAGAACCGTTCTTCACATGGGAGCGCACACACTCACACTCAATCTCATTGTTTTTCCTTCTGCGTGCGCGTGTGTGTGTGTGTGTGTCAGGTGGCATGGGAGAAGCAGGTGCAGGAGGAGGGAACTCCCCTCACCAGGTACTACACCCAGTGGAAGAAGCTGAGAGAGAAGGAGATCCAGCTGGAGATCTCTGGCAAGGAGAGGGTAACTACCATCCTCACCCCCCCACACAGTCTTTCTGTCCAACCACACGTTGGAGAATGTGCATGTCCGTTCCCCAGACCCTGAGGGAGGGACTCGTCACACAGTTACTCACCATCCCATCATATTTCTGTGTGAAGCCTCATTCTGTCCTTGACGTCATCATGCAGTTTTAGATGCTGTGTCTTTTTAGTTAGCTGTTCTTTTGGAGAGAGCAGTGGTGTTGATGTGTGTGTGTACAAACAGATGGAAGACCTGGACCTGCCTGAGGTAAAGAGAAGGAAGATCAAGGATAAGAAGGAGCAGGACAAGAAGGAGTTCACGGATCTCTTCGCCTCTGACAGCGACTCAGGCGATGACGCCACGGCGCTCACATTCAAAGGTACACTACCACACACACACACACTCTCACTCACACACACTCTCACTCACACACACACTCACACACACACACTCACACACGCACACACACGTCCTTTACCTGGTGGTTCCAGATGCTGGCCGTCAATAGCTTTGGTAACTGACATTCTCTTGTGTCCTGCGTGGCACAGCCACTAGGAGGCTCTGTTTGGTCACGGTGAGTGTGTCCTCAGGAGCAGGCAGATTCAACACCCTGCAGACATCAGGAGACCTTCCACCCCTGTGCCAGGAACACTGGCCATCCCTGTCTTGGGCTTATCGATGAACTCCATATGCAATGTTGAGCAAATTCTCTAGTGCTGAAATTCTAGAGTTGGTGGAGTAGTTGGTAGTCAGTAACAACATAACCCCAGTAACTCTGCAGGCACATAACAGGAAATTAAGTCTCACTTCAAAACTATACATACCGTCATTAGAGTCTATCGCCCCCACCTTTCCTCAGCTGAAGGGAGCTGCCTTTCCTTAACCCCTCCTTGCCCGGCCTTCCTGGGTCACACGCGGGGCACAGGCAGCAGCTCCTTTTACAGCTTTACACTCGGACACGCTCGACGGAAAAAAAAAAGACTGCGAGGGAGGGAGGGGATTTTTTTTCTTTTTTTTCTCCCTCCTGCATCTGGTCCTCATTGTAGGGAGAGTCCCCACAACCGGGCCGCCAGCTGCCGGTGGAGCCGCTGGCCCCTTCCTCCGCCATCCCCTCCCTCCGTCCCACCCGCCCACGTGTGTCGCCCCCCCCCTCCCTCCGACAGGAAGTCCAGGCTTGGATCCCGGTGGGGGTTCCTAATTCAAACCAGCCCAGTGGAACAGCCAAAGGTGGCCGCTCCCCACTCTCCCGAAACTCCCCTCCGGCTCTCAGGGCTTAGCTGCCTGCCCCCGCACGTCCTCTCCTCTCTCTCACACACACACACACGCTCTCACACACACACATCCAAACCTCCGGACGCTCTTCCAAGCCTTTGGGCAAGTCACCAAACTCTTGGTTGTTGCTCGTGTCCAGAGGACAGAGAGAGAGAGACGATATATGGTGGCGTGCGTAGATAGATTGGAGAGGTGTGTTGTCTGAGTAGGCCTCCAGATGGCTGCATCTAAGCCCTCACTATATGGGATGGTTGGGAGATCCTGGAGGTTTTGAGCTCTCCCAGACCAGCCAGTGTCCTGGCCTTCCCTCTTCCCTCTGCTCCCTCCTCCAGTCCTCTACTTCTCTGCTCCTCCCTTTCAGCCGCTAGATCGTCAGCCCTTCCTCTGATGCCTTGAGACCTGGCTGCCGTCTGCCTAGCCAAAGAAATGTCTGAGCATGATCTCACACACATGCACACTTATTAAACGGACCCACCCACACACGCACACACGTAACTTGGGTGGAACTCAAGGCTCTGCATCTTGTTTGCTTACCCAACACGCACGTGTGCACGCGCACACACACACACACACACACACACAGTTGGCCGTCTCGTGGAGGAGTTGTGCAGCAGTCTGCTCAGAGGGCTGTCTGCTATCTCCATTTGCTATATTTAGTCAGAGAGGGGAAGATGTCTGAAATTGGGCCCCGGTGTTGCGTCACGGATGTTTGTGCCCGCCCGAGCGCTAATGTATTTTCAGCTCCATCGCTGGAGGTAATGGGAACCAGCGACATCTGAGGGTACCTGCTCGGGAACATCTGAGATGAAGCTTGTGGAACACACTAACATCAGTGTCATTACTCTCTCCATCTCTCTCTCTCTGGTGGGGTGGGGGCTGGGGAGTGTCGAGGGGCTGGTGTGATAAGCTGCCGGTGGGGGTGGCACATGCATTGTGAGTTGTGATGGAAAAACGGGTCGGTAATTAGTTTCTCCTCCTCTCTCTCCGCTCTTCTCTCTCTCTCTCTCTCCCCCCCCCCCCCCCCCCCGCCCCCAGGCAAAAAGAAAAACCAGGATTCGGACGACGACGATCTGGAGGATCTGTCTGACCTGAGTGATGACGAGGGCGTGGGTGCGGACCAAGATGGCGCCTCAGGTATGGAAATGGCTCCGTGTTTTACATGAGTCACAACCCCGCGCTCCCTGAAGCGAGGGCACCTACCCTGTGAATCTGTTGTTGACCTGGTTCCCTCTTCCAGATGCTGGCGATGGTGGTGAGGATGATGATGATGATGAAGAGGAGGGTCAGGCCTCCAAGGCTCCCAAGCAGCTGTCCAGCAAGGCCCTGATGGAGCTGGCCGAGGGAGAGGAGGATCTGGTGGAGGACCTGCAGCTGTCTGACCAGGAGGACTGAACACACACACACAAATATGTACGCCTCGCATTTCTTTTCTCAACCATTTAGTTTACTTTCCATTTTGTACGTGTCAGTTACTGTACAGTGCAACCATGTACAAAGTATAAACCAATTTCAACCCACTTCTGTATGTCTTTGATGTTCTATTTGCAATCACTGATATATTGCTCATTGAATATTCTAGGTCTTTTGACAGACCAGTGTTCTGAGAGGGTTCTAGAGCGGACTAGGATGTGCTGTACAGGTCTGTGCCATGCTGTGCAGGGTGGGAGGGGGTCTAGGGGGTGGGGGGGCGGTGCGCTCCAGGACAGAGGTAGTGTGCCAGGCTGTTAGGGTGGTGTCTGATGCTGTGCCAGTCCTCTAAGCCCAGGTGGTAGAGAAGCAACACAGCCTGGCCTGTTTCCGTGCCAACAACATCCCACCAACCTCCATCTCGCTCAGTTCGCTTTGCTTTGCTTCCACCTTCCCCATCTTATTTCTTTCTCTCATCTTGTGGAACAGCAGTATAGCACTAATTATCAAGGTGAATCATTTTTGCCGAATTCACTTACAGGGTAATATTTTTGGTTGTAAGAAGATTTGAATACAGATACTGAACTACATTGATATATGTCAATGACAGGGAGTTCTTACAATACTACATGTTTGATGGGGAGAGAAGTGTAGAGCACCTTGTGCAGTGGAGGAGTAACACAGGACGGGGAGGCCTCTGGGGAGAGGTCAGGTTTTGGGGAAAACCTCAAGGATCAAGATACCTCGATTTGAGAAAAGAGGATTTTTTTCCGGGTGTCCACGTTTGGTTGGCTGTCTGTTTGTGAGAGAGAGAGGGGCGGGTCAGGTTGATCCCCACAGGCAGGGAGGCCTTGGCCTGCGGCTGAACCTCACACTGACAGCTGGTGTTGACCTGAACCATGCCCCCGGGGGTCTCCTACCCTACACACACACGCACCGTCAGGGGAGCGAGAGCAGGGCGGTGGATCCTCCTGATCACTGCTGCAGACACACAGCACACAGGACCCACACAAACACAGTAAGACAGGGTTCCTGCGGGGTCTTAAAAAATCTAAAATTCTGAACTTTAAATTTAAGGCCTTAAAACATCTTAAAAACGGCCAGATTTTCATCCGAGGTCTTAAAATTCATTTAGTCAGGTCTAAACATTGTTTTACCCTCGTTAATTTCCAGAAACGCTGGCTGCAGTAAGTTATTACAAAGTAGCAAAAAAGTATTGAGTCGCATCCTACAAAGCGAAGCTCTAGAATTCAAACTAAACTAAAGAGAAACTATGTGAAGGTGAAGTCCCGCATTTCACATGACCACAATGTAACTTTTAAGTTAATATAAACAATTTAAAATTTGAACCCAGGCTGTTGCAGTACTGCCCCAGCATGTCTGAAAGAGCATGCACACTAACCCAGTGAGCTAACAGGGGAGCCCTGCTTTCTTCTGGTTTTCTGACACCCCAACTCTGCAGGTTGTTACAACTAGATAGTTCAATGTCAAATTGTATTTTAAGTGGAGATTGTTATGATCCTTGATAGCTCAGTGGTGAAGGATGTGGGCTACTGTGTGAGGGGTCTTGTGTTCAAATCTGGCTGAAGGATTTTCTTACAGCTCAATTTTTGTTCTTGGACTTGAAAATAAAACTCAACTTATAAATAAAACTGATAAAAGGTACATTTATTTTTAGACTCTTGGTTGAGCCTTTCCTGGTGGGACAGTCGGGGATCTGGACAGTCGGGGATCTGGACAGTCGGGGAGTGCACTGCGGTTACAGGGATCTGGGCTCATGTTCTGTGCTGGTTTTGAACCCAGGTTGTTGTGGTGTCGGCCCTTGTACTCAACCCACTACACCACGGGGTCCCCCTTCTATATACTTTAAATAACATTCATATTACTTATCTGATATCAGTTAAATGAATTATCAATTGGTTTGAGTGAGATTTCAACCAGGGATACTGTGTTTGGCAGTTGACCAATTTCAACAGATTTTTTCAGAATTTCTTTGATATGAATATTTTTTGGGTAATGCGTCGTGTAGGTCTTAAATTTCAATCTTTATGGTCTTAAAATGTCTTAAAAGGTCTTAAATTGGACTTACAGAAAGCTGCAGGAACCCTGTTAAGAAGAAAAAAAAAATGATTATCAAGGATTTATTTCACCAACTGGTGAATTGAAAAATAGGATGAGGACCAAACATGAATGGGAAATCTAAACCATTTTTATTCATTGCTTACAACATAGTTAAAAAAAATCCATAAATTCAAAGATTTGCATTTAAGAGCTTTGTGCCTTTCCTTTCCCTGCAACAAAGAGAAAATAAAGAAAAGGGTTCTTTGGGATCCATACATACTGTATCATAATCTGTCTAACTACATCAAAAGTCCTATAAATACTATTTTTCCTCATTTATATGCTGAAGTAGCATTCAAGATCGGGATGTCCTTAATTTTACAATCGTCAAACAGAAAATGTTAACAAAAGTACCACCAAAGTTAGCATGTCAATTTTTGTTCAGTCAACAGAAAATCTTACTCGTGCATCTACAAAAAAAAAGTACCACGTACATAACCTTCAGGATATTTTCATCTTAAAACGTGATTCTGTACAATTCTTTCTGTTTTCGTCAGCCACAGTAGTCACCACGATCATTTCAAAAAGACGTTAGTCCGACGAGCCAAAGCCATGGATCTTTCACTGTAGTTTGAGCACATGACCGACCTTCCAACCAGCCCAGTACAACATCAAACATGAGGTGTGGTATCGGTGTCACCTTAAAAAGAGTCCCCTTTTAACTAACACTCCCTCCATTTGAAGTACCAGACCAGTCCCCCCAACCCCCCCAAATGTACCGAACACTTGACCAGTCATGTCGTCCTACAATGTAAAAACCACTTGTAACCAGAAACAACATTAAATATCGTTCCAATTCCACTCATCCACTCATCTTTGGTATTGGACAGTGGAATGCATAGTTGCAATAACGAGAGAGTTAGAAGTTCCTGTTGAGCCATATGCTTCTGCTCCAGCTGTGATGTACGGCTCCTCTGAGCCCCAGGAGCTGCAGAGCCTGCGAGGGAGAAGAAGATGGAGGAGAGAGAAGAAGAGGAATAGGAAAGAGGGAAGAGGCGTTCCTTTTAAAGTGGCGGGCGCCACAGAGTGTGTTGGGGAGCAGACAGAAAGACAGACGGGGAGAGTGAGAGAGGGCTTCCTCCAGTCCAGGAAGGAAGGGTTTCCGCTAGCGTCTGTCTGTCTGACTCAAAAGAATGTCGTGTTTGTGGGGCTTCGCTCCTCTTTTTTTTTTTTTTTGGCAAGCTGTCTAAGACCAGCTGTCTGCTTTCTCTCTCTCTCTCTCTCTCTCTCTCTCTCTCTCTCTCTCTCTCTCTCTCGTCTCTCTCTCTCTCTCTCTCTCCCGTTGTCTCTCACTCTCTCTCCCGTTGTCTCTCTCCCTCCTACCCAGTTTCCCCGTCTTTGGATTCTGCTCAGCCATAAAATGCTGCAGAGCTGGAGGTTGATTGCGATGCATGATTCTGTCCATTTTGTCATTTTTCCTGTCTTTTAGTTTGTTCCTCAAAACGTCTATTCAGCCTCAGCGTATAGTTCTTGAGGGGTGAAGTTCAGAGAGGAGATTCCACTCAAGAGTTTAGAAGGGCGGAGGTTGTTGCCCACCTCCCCCTGACCCCCTCTCGACTGGGGCAACCGGCCCCCGTCTATCCTACGAGGGGGTCTTGGCCTCGTAGCCTGCTGAAGCAGAGACATTGCCATTCTCCTGCTTGGGGGAGGAGCGTGAAGAAGGGGCGGGGCCGCTGTAGGGGGAGGAGCTGCTGCTGGCAGAGGCGGGCCGGTGGGCGAGGGGGGTCTCTGACGGCAGGGGGTCCCTGTCCGGGGGGCGCAGGACAGATGGTGGCAGGGGGAGTGCCAGCGGGAAGCTGGTCATGTAGAAGATCCTGCCAACTCGCCTCGCCACCTGAGGAGACCAGAGCACATGGCACGCTTAGAGCCAATCACAGAGCAGAGACTTGTAACGCAACGTAGCAACAAGGAAGTGATGCTCGGCCGGAGAGGAGAGGGAGAAGAGCAAGTCTACAGACTGACCAGGGACCTCGGTAACAGGCAGGGACAGAGGACTACTAAAGCTA
Organism: Thaleichthys pacificus; assembly: GCA_023658055.1. Lineage (NCBI taxonomy): Eukaryota > Metazoa > Chordata > Actinopteri > Osmeriformes > Osmeridae > Thaleichthys > Thaleichthys pacificus. The sequence goes on along the minus strand of CM042863.1, from coordinate 15,460,103 downwards.
CTCTACTGAGAACAGATCGAGCTACCAACACGCACAACAGGAATTGCACACACACACACACCAATGTTCGCTACACACACAAGCACGCACTAACGAGCACACACATGTCCCGACGCGAGCACACGTCACACACTGAGGGCCAGGCGTGTGTGTGTCCCTCTGTCGGTGTGTACCTGGGAGCGGATCTTGAGGGCGGGGCCCAGCTTCAGTCCCAGGGTGCTGAGCAGGTGCTCCTCTGTGAGCAGGGGCAGGGTCTCTCCATCAATGGCCTGCTCCCGGAACACCTGGGAGACGACACAGCCACTTCAGCCACGCGCTGGGACTTACACACACACACACACACACACACACACACACACTGTCTCTCGAAACACACACACACACACTATCTCTCGAAACACACACTATCACACTCACATTTATACGCATACAGCAACACAGGCACGTTCATGCAGCCAACGAACTCTTACACACCTTCATACATACATACACGCACACACACACACACCATCTGACCTGCTCTACTTTCATTGATTTGACAGGAACCTTTTGTGTGTGAGAGATGAGATAAGAAAAGTGCTGTTGTAAAAATAAAAAAAGAGTCGGGGTATCTATGCACAGAAGCTGTGGTGGATAGTCTGTTTCCTAAGCCACTCTGTAGACCGTTCTCTCCCTCTTCCCCTCTCCACTCTCCACTCTCTTTCTATCTCTCTCTCTCTTCCCCTCTCTCTCTCTCTCTCTCTCTCCCTTCCCCTCCCCCATTTCTCTGTTCCTCACCTGTGTGTACTCAGCGCATCCAGCCAGGCTGCCAACGAAGCCACACACCTCCTCCACGCTCCACTTGCTGATGTCCTCCACCGGGGGCGCCGTAGACGAGTCCTCTCCATCCAGGAACAGGCCTCCCATAGAGCCTGCTGCTGAGGCCAGAGAGAGGAGGAACAGGGGGGGGGATGTCAATCACCAGGGGAAACAACGGAATCACGTCCGAAAGTCACAGAAAGAGAGCCTGTTCTTCTTCTGTGGTGTTCAAACTAAAAGGACGAGGCTACAAAGAGAGGCCCGGTGCCCAGAGCCTGTCCCCGTTGTTCAGTCAGTCGCTGTTTCAGTCAACCAGTCACACAAGCTTTGTCACGTGAATGAGCATGTCGTATCTTGTCGTACCGATAAAGCTTCTTGAAATTGAACGAAGGACGGGTGCGCCTGTCAAGATCTCCAGGCCCCCCTCCCGTTCTCCCCCTCCTTCTCTATCTCTCTCTCCCTCCCTCCCTCTCCCGTTCTCCCCTTCCTTCTCTATCTCTCTCTCTCTCCACGTGGCTGAGGTGGGGAGGGTGAGAACCCAGAGCGGGGAGGGGGGCACGGGGTCAGAGGGGGCCCCTCACTGTGGGGGGATGGTGTGGTGGGTGGGTCCCCACTGCAGGACGCAGAGAGAGTGACGCTAATGGCTTTCATATGCCTGCCCTGGGCCCTGTGTGTGTGTGTGTGTGTGTGTGTCTAGGCCCCCTCTGTGAAACGGGTTGGTTCTGCCTTAGCTTCCTCAAGCAGTTTCTGTCTGCATTTTTCAAACGGTCAAATTTCTCTTTTTAATGTCTGTCGTTAACCACAAACAACTGGAACTACGTTTTTAATTAGCCAACAGAATTGTTCCTTTGTGGACATTTCATCCAATTACCACTTGTGAGCCTGACAGTGTACAAGGGAGTCGGTGTGATATCCTATCACAAAGTGAATTTGCTTATGTTTCTACAGTGCGTCGAGGAGTGTGATTCCTAGCCAATGCGTGGATTCTGTGTACTCATATCTGTGTGTGGTGCTCACCGGTGTGGAAGTAGGGGTTGGCGTAGGGGAATCCGAAGGGCAGTGTCTGGCCGTGGAGAGCGGGCAGATGGGGCAAGGCTCCAGGTGGCAGGTGGTACTTGACATCACTCTTGCCCAGGCCCGGGGTGAAGATGTGATGACTGGGCGACTCTGCCCCCACCGAGCTACAGGGGGCGCTGAGTCGCCCCGAGCCCTCGCCGGCCTCCTTCGCACCCTCACACGCACCTTTGCCCCCGGCCTCTTTCCCTGGGCAGCCGTCTCTGTCCCTGTGGAGTCTGTCGCTAGCCTTGGCACCCGAGCCCTCGTGCCTCTCCTCTCCCGCCTCCGTCTCACTATCAGAGTCCTTCATGTCCTCATCCTGCCCCTCCGTGTCGCCTTCCCTCTCTCGCCCTTCTCCGAGACTCCCTCTGTGGTCCATGGCTTGGTGGGCCCCGCTGCGGAGCTGCGTCTGGGGACCCTTGCGGGTGCCCTTCCTGGAGCTGTGTCCGGACGCGGAGCTCTGTTCCTGGGAGTCTTTGGGCGTGGCGGCCCTCTGCGTGGCCTGGTGGTTGAGGGCCAGCAGGGGCGCGTTGCTGCCGTGGCGGAGCACCAGCATGGCGTTGGAGCGTCGGCTGAGTTCCTCGCGGAGGGGGTGTCCCTCGGGGATGTCGTGGAGGGAGCGCAGGGCGGGGTGGTCCGGGGGGATGCCGGGGGGAAGGCCAGCCAGGGAGTCGGAGCCCAGGAGCCGCTGCTGCTGCTGCCTGTGGAGGTTCTCCAGCTCCTTGTGTCTCAGCAGCTCAGCGGACATCTCCAGCCGAGCCAGGATTCTGCTTCCTCAGCATCTCCTGCTGCCGGGCAAACATCTCCGCCTGGGCGGGCTGGAGGAAGCCGTAGCCTGGAGGAGACAACAACACATCTGTTAGCTAATGAGCTGACATCAGCGGACACATTGAATCCTGGTTAGCCTGCTAGTATTAGGGTGCTAGCATGCTAGCGTGTGGCTAGAAGAGATGGCAAAAGTACACACATCCTTCACTCAAGTAGAAGTACAGATATTTGTGTAAAAAAATGTATGGAGTAAAAGTAAAAAGTTGTTAGGAAAAATCAATTGTGAAGTACATATACCAGAAAAATCTACTTAAGTAAATACTTTGTGACTTCCCATCTCTGGTGGCTAGCATGCTAGCTTTAACTTTCAGACTCACCAGGAGCTTGGCAAAGGGCGGAGGGCATGCCCAGAAAGGGTGGCCTCAGGTGGGGTCCCAGGGCTATGTGGGGGGCGTTCTGAGGAGACAGCAGAGGTGGAGGGTGGGACATCTCCCTGAGAAAACATCAAGAAAACACACAACATTTTAGCCTGGAAAACGATGACAGTTGAAGCTGGTTAAGAGCGAAGGCACAGGGCGAGCCTTCAGAAGCATAGGTCTCCTAGCTTCAGCTTCAGGTACGGCTGAGTGTGTGTGTGAGGTGTGTGTGTGGTGTGTGTGTGAGCTGATCTATTCTTATCAGGCTCTTGAGGCTCACGTATGCCCGCTGCCTCATCAGTCCTGTCACGCTGCTATGCCGCTGGCCATGTTTGTACCCTGGGCTTCACACACACACACACACACACACACACATGCACACACATGCACACGCACACACGCTAATACAGACTGTACACCACGGACACACACCCTCTCTCTCTCTCTCACGCAAGCTGGGCTCTATACACACACATACCGCCGTAATGAGGGCTGAATGCACAATGCGAGTGTGTCATGCTACGACAGCTGGGGAGGCCCCCGCCTCTCCACCGGGGCCACGGACTGAAGGACCTTCTAATTAACACTCATCCTCCTCTGCTCTCTCCTTTTTCCCGCCCCTTTTCCCTCTGCCCCCCCCCCCTCTCTGGGCCATATTGAGCCAGTTAAAAGGCGGCGTGTCTTGCTACCCCGGCTTATGAAAAGGTCCTCTCCATTATGTCCTTCTTCTTTTGTCCTCCCTCCCTCCCTCCCACCCCCCCTCTCTCTCTCTCGTTCAGGGTGAAGAAAAGCCCCTCATGCATCTCTGCCTTTCTCTCTGCTCTGCCTGCCTCCCCAAAGGAACAGAGCAGACAAGAGGATTTGCAGAAGAGAGGAAAGGAGATGTTGTTTTAGAAAAAGAGAGAGTGCGAGTGAAGTTTTTGTCGTAGTGTGTACGTGTGTGTTACTGTGTGTGTGTGTGTGTGTTACTGTGTACGTGCGTGTTACTGTGCGTGTGTGTGTTACTGTGTGTGTGAGAGACAATGTGGAAGTGGGCTTTGGGAGTGTGTGGCAACCTGCGCTGACTGTCTATCTGTCCTATTAAAAGAGTTTACAACCCTCCCTGCACGCACACAGTACCACACACACATCTTGCCAGATCACACCAATCACACATTGGCAATCCATGTGTGAAGGCCACGAACCTGCAGAGCAGAGACGCGTGAAGGGAGAACAGGACGGCCCCAACAACAAAAACAAACGGTCACTGGCAGCCTCAGCCGTTGTTGGGTAACCCACGTGTTCACAGTAACTAGCGCCTGCATGTCTCAAACAAACCGAAAGCAATGGAGAAAAGGAGGGAGAAAAAGAGAGAGAAGAAAGATAGAGATGGAAGACAGGGGTGGGCCGGGGGGGGTGTACGCACACACAGAGAGCCAACGGGGGAGGTGACGGGGAGGGGGTGTCGAGGGGGGGTGAAAACCATTCATCGATCGGAACCGCCGCTGAAATGTTAATGCTAATCGTATAACCGCTCTCTCCGGCGGTGCCTCGCACTCCGGTGGCAGCTCCAATTAATCTTGGGGAAGGGCTGCGGCGCGTGACCCCGGGGCCGGCTAGCCGGGGCCCGCCGCTGCTTATGTAATTACAACCGCCCAGTGTGTAATCACCTGGCCTAATCCCTCAGGGCTAGCAATTAGCCTGGGCCCCGCCGCCGCCGCCGCTGTGCACAACCGCTACGCTAGCTAGGCTCCGGCACGCCAACCCAACCCAACCCACCCCCAGCCCTCCCACCCCCCTCTCCCCTGCCCAAGCCCTGGCCGCCTAGCCTAGCGTTACTGTTAGCCCGCAGATGAATAACGGTCAATTAAAGCTGCATGACTGGGGCCGGCAGGCGTCCGCCTCACCATAATTAGGCCTAATCACGGGGAGGGAAGGAGAGAGATGGAAGGATGGAGGGGAGGGAGGGGAGGCAGGGAGGGGAGAGAGGGAGGGAGGGGAGAGAGGGAAGAGGGGAGGGAGGGGAGGCAGGGGAGAGGAGGGAGGGAGGGGAGCGAGGGAGGGAGGGGAGAGAGGGAGCCAGACGCGCTCTCTCTCTCCTTTTATAGGAAGCAATTTGGTGGAGGGGAGGGGAGGGCGGAATCAGCCATTAACCGGTTTGCCCTGGGCTCTGTATGTGTGTGTTTTTTAGTATGTGTGTGTTTGTATGTGTGTATGAAGAGTATAGCAAAGAATGTAACAATGCTCAGAATACACAGTACAGAAAATATATCTATTCTATCTATATCTATCTAATATATCTACGTCTAAAATTTTCCTTCCTCTCTCCTCTTTCTCTAACCCTGTCCTTTCTCTCTCCTCTCCCTTTTTCTTCCCTTTTCCTCTCCCATTTCTCTCTCTCTATCCTCTCCTCTCTTTCTCCTTTCCCCTCTCTCTCCTCTCCCCTCTCTCTCCTTCAGTCTCCCTTATCTCTCTCTCTCTCCAATGAGGCTAGAGGCTCCTGGGGAATTCACTCGTGCGTGTCGACCTGTCAGAGTGGCGACAGCAGCCCTTTCCCACAGCGGGGCTGTGTGTGTGTGTGTGTGTGTGTGCATCCACTGTCACACACACACACGTGCGCCCACACACACACACAGCCCCTTCCACAGCGGGGCCGTGTGTGTAGCGGGGATGCATGCGCGCCCACACACACACACACATTCTCTCCCTCCAGCAGTGTGTATCCGTTCACGTATGTGCTCTGCATATTTTCATAAATAAGTACATGTGTCTTTTCATGCATGTGTGTGTGAGCACTCATGTGAGTGCGCGTGCGCGTGCGAGAGTGTGTGTGTGCGCGCGCGTGTGTGTGTGACAGGGCTGCTCTTAATGACAGGAGCGTGGGGGGATTAGGAGCGCCGTGCAGGCAGCCTTCGGCTCCCACTCCACGGGAACACATTTACACAGGAAGCTCATTAAAATGGATGAGGCTCCCTCCTCTCCCTCTCTCTCTCTCTCTCTCTCTCTCACTCTCATCTCTCTCTCTCTCTCTCTCTCTCTCTCTCTCACTCTTCTCTCTCCTCTCTCTCTCTCTCTCTCTCTCTCTCTCACTCTCTCTCTCTCTCACTCTCTCTCTCTCTCTCATCTCTTTCTCTCTCTCTCTCTCTCTCTCGTCTCTCTCTCTCTCTCTACTCTCGTCTCTCTCTCTCTCTCTCTCTCTCTCTCCCCCTCTCTCCCTCCCTCTCTCTCTCTCTCTCTCTCTCTCTCTCTCTCGCTCCCTCTATCTCTCTCTCTCTCTCTCTCTCTCTCTCTCTCTCACTCTCTCTCCTTCCCACTTTCTCTCCGTCCGCTGCTCCCTCCATCTCTCCCGCGCCAATCTCTCAGTGACCCTCGTCCCTCTCTCCCCCTCTGGTTCTCTCCATTTCTTACCGTCCTGATCGCTCTCTCCTCAGCACTCGCCTACTCTCTCTCTTTCTCATCTCTCACTTCTATGTCCCCTCCTTGCTCCTTCCTTTAGACCCTCGCTCACCTGTTCATTCCCCCCCCCCCCAGTCTCCTCCCCTCTCTCTCCCCCGGCCTCCATCCATCTCCTATACTCTCAGTAGGATTTGCCTTGCAGATGCTGCTGGAGAGGAGTGGCATTTCAGGCCAGACAAATGGAGAGGCAGGTTCTAAGACCATCGACCCTCCTAATGATTTGTTTTTAACAATGGGCTCTAATGGGCCTCGGATAATCAATAATGGAGAGTCGATGGAAGGTGAGCTGGGGAGACGGCTTCTCTCTCTTCCCCCCCCCCCCGGTTCTCCCTCTCTAACGTGGTGGGGGGTGTATTATGTGGGGCTAGGGCCGCCCACACAGCCTGTGTCCTTTAACAATGTCAATGAAAAAAATGTGACCTGGCCAGCAACAGGACACACACATACACACACACACACACCATGCAGCATATACACACACACACCATGCAGCATACACACACCATGCAGCATATACACACACACAGCGCATGCACACACACACATGTAAGCACCCACACAACCTGTGGAAGCAGCCAAGAGAGGGAAGGACCATTCAACATTTTCTAAGTTAATCCCTCTATTTCAGTTGAGTAGCGATAGAAAGGTTAAAGAGATGAGAGAGGGAGGGAGGAAGAGGGGGATGGAAGGAGGGAGGGGAGGGAGGGAGAGGGGGATGGAAGGGAGGGGAGGGAGGGCAATAGAAAAGCGTGCAGGCCTAGTTAACTTCCTCCGGTCCTGTGTGGCTAATTACTCTCTATGCAGCCAGAGAGCCGCCTTGGCTCGCTGACCACATTCACACTGCACTACTGGGCTGCCACGCACACACACACACACATGCCACAAACACACACACATGCCACAAACACACACACACCGCACCACACAAGTGTTAGTTAGCCATATATACACATTTAGGGCCCACACACACATGCATACAACCCTGTTCATCACTAACACACACACACACACACGCCCCCCACACCCTCCCCTGGCTGCCCCATGCAGAGCTGGGCCGCTCTGCTTCCTGCCTGCCCCCCACACCCTCCCACCCCCCACCCCCACCCCCCATAGCCCTCCAACACACACACACACACACACACTAAAACACTCACACACACACACACTAAAACACTCACACACACACACATGTCCCCTGCCGCCGCCCCGCCGGCCCATTATCGATCCCCCGCCTCTCCCCGCGCCACATAAATAATCGACAAGCAATTACCCGCCCACTCCCGCTGCCCCTGGCTTTGTTTGGGAGGCGCAGAGGCCAGCGCTGGGGGGGAGGGAGGGGGGGAGGAGGGGGGGAGGTAGAGGGGATGGAGAGGGGATGGAGAGGGGGAGGGAGCAGGCGGGCTGCTCTGAAGCATGAGTTTGGATAGAAGCAGGGTTCTGATGCAGGCACACACACACAGACACACCGTACGCAGTTAAATACTGCCTGACAAAATCAGATCCAACTGAAGGAAAGGCAGGAGGCATGGAGGGAGGAAGGGAAAGAGGGAGCCAGGGATGGAGGGAGGGGAAGGATTCCACGGAGGTAATGAAAACTGGCATAGCCTATTAACTCCATTTTCTTTCATTCCTCTCCCTCTTTTTTCAACTTCCTCCATTTTTTTTCAACCTCTCCTCTCCTTTGGTGCATAATCGATCGCGCATTTTGATGTCTGTTCTTCTCTCTCTATGTGTGGTCTGCGCACTGGTATATGAGAATGTCGTGCATGCATTTTAGTTTGCTGGTGGACAATGTCTCTCTCTCGTGTATTACTCTCGGGTCTGTGGCGGGAAAGGCTAGAGAGATAGCAGCGTGGAGCAAAGGCAAACAAAATGTAAACAGGTGCGTGCAGACGATCATGTATAGCCTCTCGCTTCATCCATAGTGCTCTTAAGTACATTGTATGGTTTGGGCAAAGGATTAGGGTTATCAGTGTGGGCTCAAGCGGGGATCGTGGGGGTCCGTGCTGTGTGCCTGTTCGTGCTGATTTAGTGGTTTTGCTATCCTGGTCCTGTAATTCTTCATGGGCCCAGTAGTAGTAGTGGACGATTGCTACGCCTGCAGGCGCTATAGGACAGCGTGGTCCTACTAGGCTCAAGCTGATAACCCAGTGGATTGTCTACTCAGTGCGCACGTGGCCATAGCCTGCGTGCATAGCTCCGAAAAGGGTCTGATACGTGACATCTATTACACATAGCTGGGCATCGGAGGATGGAGAGTCTGGATGTGAGAGTCAGACGTCCAGCACAAGTGTGTGCGAGTCTCAGAATACGAGCGAGTGAGTGCAGCAGCAATAAGCTCTAGATAGAGCTGTGTGGTGAACATAATATGGTGGAGTCGACACGTGAGATGACGCGTATGAGAATGCAAGAAGAGTAGTAAGCGAATGATATGTGGGTCGACAGTTCTAGAGGTGTATAGTCAATGATAGTGGTATGTGTCCGTGTGATATTAGTGCAGTAGGAGACAGCAGGTGTGTATGGATGTGTCTAGTCTTTGTCAGGCGTTCTTCAGTCTCACTGTGTGTGTGTGTGTGGCTTTCCGCCGCGGTGTGTCCGGCTTATGGTGCCTGTTCTTCAGGCTCGTGTAGTGTTGGTCCTACCTGGGATCGGGGTTCGTTGAGATGCCTGCGTGGGAGGGCGTAACACAGGGAGGCCGTGCGTGCGATGCGTGGGCGGGAGTAACCGCGCAGCGCTGTCACTTAGCGCTTCGTGCTCAATTGCGTGGTATGCTTCTCCTCGGCCTGGCCACGGAGTAGCCTCGGCAGGGTAACACGTATCGCGTCGCCATGTGTGAGATGGGTCTCAAGTGTGGTATACATCATCTCTGCACCAACTCAGCCCCCATTTGTCTCTCTGAGCTGACGAGCGATCGTCCCTACATGTACTCGTCCATTGCCGTGCTCCTTCCTTCATCGCTCCTTCTGTGTCCTCTTCTGGCCATAATGATGGTTGCCATGCTCCACGATCACTCTTTGATGTTGAGTTGCTGCTGAAGGGATGAGTGTGTGTGTGGTGGAGGGCTGAATGGCTACCAAACGGTGTACAATCACGCGTCGCCATATACTTTCTATCCTCTGTCAGTGAGCATCCCCCTTTTTGAGGCCCTCTAATGATCTACCTAGTCTGGCTGGGCTCACAACCCCTGGTGGAGATAGACTCCTGAATGGTCCCCCCAGGCTCTGAACACATGCAGCACTCACACAACGCACAAGACACATGACACAAGTACATTTTGACACAAGAAAAGACTCAGCAACATATACTAGGAAGAGATGAAGATGTGTGGGGAGGAGACGTCACACACACTACATCGAAACACTGCGGTGTCGTTTTGGAGATCTTGCTCTCTCAGTAGAATACCGTGTGCACTCTTTGTGAAGCATGATCTCGTCTCGTTTGTTCCTCTACGTTCATGCAAGTTCATGTTTTCATTCTGTATATATGTTCCCTTGTACCCAGTGACACAGAGACAGATTCCTGTACGAAGAAAATGTCGTATAGGGCCAGCAATAAATAAAGTGTATATGTCATTTTCAAAAGTGTAACAAGGCAAAATACGCTTTAAGGAAACTGATGAAATGAAAATCTAAAGCCAAATGTTTCCCAGTGATTGAGCATTTTATAACTGCTGGATGCATCAAATACAGAAGACACATGTTGTTTTTATACTTGAGACAATGACATTAATGTAAGATATTGAGTGGCGCTTAATAGAGTCTGTTTGCACTGTGAAGTGATATCATATGTTGTGTGTGGCTGTAGTGGTTGCTTGTATAATGTTGTTCAAGAGAGAGAGAGAGAGATAGAGAGAGAGGGAAACACAGGGGGGGGCGTGTAAGCAGCCAGGGGGAAAGGATAGCTATTGCCCTGGGATGGGGTGTGCTTCACCCATTGGTTCGAAAGGGGTTCCATGGTCACAAGAGCAATCTCGAGGAATGAATAGATGGGTTTCAACGTCCGCTCAAGTTTGGAGTCACCGCCATGGACTAGACCTTTGCGGTGATGGTAAACAATCCGCGTGCCGGAAAACCGAAGTCGATAAAGAGAGCGTGCAGTATAGTGCTGGGATGTGCATGGATGACTCAAAGCTCTATGAACAACAGGAGAATGTGTCCTAGCGAGGTCCATGTACGTGTTTTTTTTTTTCTATCCTTATCGCTCTCAGATAAGATGATCTGCTACCCTTTAATGATTGCAAGCTTGTTGTTTGTGGATTGTCTCATTGTTTATGATGGGTTTTTGCTGAACGCTAACCAGTGTTTCATTTGTATGTATGTGTGATGTCTTTGTACTTTTAATGTGGTTGTAGTGTTTATGTCTAACTCTAGCAGGTCTACGTCCATCCGAATAAGGGCATGAATGCGATGAGAGTCAGATTTATTAGAACAGTATCGGATGTAGTGAGTGTGAGTGTGTGTGAAGGTGATGTGTGGTGTGAATGTGTGCTCTGTGTGTGTGTGTACAGGTGTGTGTGTGTAGCTGATAGTGACGTGTAGTGAGAGGTGGTGGTGTGCTGTGACAGTGCTGGTGTGCTAGTGGTGCTGCTGTGGGGTGATGAAGGGTGTGAATGGTGGTGCTGCTGTCCGTTCACTCCCAGCTGGACCATTCGTGAGGTTAGTGGCTTCGTTATTGTTTTTGAGTAGCTATAATCTCGAGGTCCTGGGTGATAGGCAGATAAGAATGGGGATGGTGGTGAAAAGTGGTTTAGTAAACACAAGGTGGTGTTTGGGTAGGGGTGTGTATCCTGTGTAGAGCCTGTGATTAAGTATTGATGGGGGTTGTGTTTAGCGTCACCGGGGGGGGGGGGGAAAACAGCAAAGAGGTGTGGTGTTGTCCTGTGGAGACTCTTGATTGAAACTGATGGTGGTTGTTTAGCGCACAGGTGGTGCAGACGACACGGCATACCGTGTGTGTTCATGTGTGTGGGTAGCGGATACGATTCCCTCCTGTGTGTGTGTGTTCGTAGTGTGTGAGAGGATTGAGTTCATCAGCAACTTTGTCACCATGTTTTCAATAACTACAGCGATGCTCAGTATTGTTAACAATCGCATGCATCTAACTAATCATCAATCACACACACCCTAGAACAGCTCACCATGTCCTGTCCAGTACAGACACACGTTCACTCTATGACAGGGAGCGTGGTCATCGTCCCAAGGAAGGAAGTAATTGACACCCGTTCTGGACTCGGGTTTAGGGCCCCATCATATCTAGTGTGTGTCTGACTGGATGCTAGATGGGGGAAGCGCTGTGTGTGTGTGTGTGTTTTTGTATGACACTGTGTGTTGTTATTCCCACAGACGTGTGAGATTGTGGCGCATTGAGTAAAACCTACTCGGTGGGTATTAACCTAGGTGTGATACAAGATACCTAATATGTCCCCCTGCCCCTGATCCGGTGTGTCCAGAGTGGGAGATACTTTCAGGGGCCCTGGAGGTTTATCACCTAAACTGTGGTGACGGTGTTACTGAACATTATTGCACGCTCATAGGGGCGCCTAGGTTAGTTACTGATCGTCCTCTAACTAGATTGAAGCTCTGTTGACTCATTTTATAGAGTCGTGATCCGTGTGTTTGTGTGTGTGTGTAGTCCCCCCAGTCGATCGTCTCGTGGTGTAGTCTATGACGCATAGCTTATAGACGACTTAGGGTGGTTTGAGATCCGCAGTCGCAGGGAGTGTGTGCATGTCAGAGGGAAAAGGAACAATCGAGGAAGGAGAGAATTGAGCAGGCGGACGGACGAGGCCTAGGCTGGAGGCGCTGAGATACGTGTACCAGCAAGGGACAGTGTGTGTTGGTTTTAGTGCGTCACACAATTTACTGTGAGAAGCGTGTTGTTGGCTTATGCTACATCACACGACTCCCACACACACACTCAGCACATATACCACTGCACTTGTGTCCCATATAGCACTGTGCTGTGCCTTAGATGAGCCATCGATGGTGGTACTTGGAGTACCTTTGAGCTTCTGGTTCAAGTGCTATAGAACCGCTGTACCCCCACCACTGCTCACTGTCAGATCCCTCACTTCTCCCTCCCTCAGCCCCTAACTCCTCCGCGCCGTCTCCGGCCCTCCCCCCCCCTACGCCTTCTCTCACTTTCCGCTGCTGTTCCACGCCTCGATCCAGCCCTCTCATTTGTGCCTGTTCACGCGGCTACACGGGTCATGGACGGACTATCTGGTTCCCAGCAAAACATGACCCAATGAGGGACACACACACCCACGTGCAACAATCGGCGTCGCACACGACTACACGCAAGGGAGTGATTTACATCGTGGTCGCTCAGCTATTTCAGAGAGGAACCTGTCCTGTATCCAGTCCATTTTAGCGGCATGGCTTAACCACATTGGATACACACATTGATATTATCAGGTGAGGGTGTGTGAGCGAGAGCCGAGGGACTGGGATGGGGTGAGGAGAGACCAAATAGGGAAGGAGGAGAGAGGGGCAGGAGGACGAGAGAATGGTGGAGGGGGAAGGTGCGTGAGGAAGGGAGGGGTATCACGAGGGAGGGGGCATCTGAGATAGGTGACAACAGGGCAAAGATGCTACAAAGTGCCTGATATTTAAATGTTGCTCGCTACACTATGTTTTTTAGTTCCTTGTCCACAAAGCTCATTGGGCCGGTTAAGGTGTGTGTCGTGCGATATGCACCGCCCAGATCTCTGCAGCAGAGAGGCTGATGCTGTACAGAGATAGGTGGTGTGTTTTTAATGTGCACGCACAGCAGTCAAATGCTGTATTATCGTACACCACCATGTCAGGTACCAGCTTCCGATCGCTCAACCTCCTCAGGGCTCCCGACGCTGAGCACGTCTACTCCTTCCTAAGGCACCAGTTTACATGGAGTCTAGCAGCGTGGCTCGGGGCTTAGTGATGTCATCCAGTGGGTGCAGGCATGGCTTGTCGTCAGAGGCGGCAACACTAATCGATGAGTTGATCAGCATGGTTGCGAACTGGCCGCAACTAGGCTGCTGCTCTTGCCCACAGGAGAGAGAAGAGAGAGAGAGAGAGAAGAGATTAGCGTAGGAGCTGTATGATGGGAGGGAGGGGATATACATCAGACAGAAGGGCCAGTCCGTCCCTCTGAACTATCCTGATTCCCTGCTCAGTCTCCTAGATGTGTACCTCTCTTATCAGTCCTGGTCTGGCGGTAGTGGCAGCATGGCAGATGTATGTGTACTGATGTGTGTCTTGTTGTGCTCCGATTTGTGTGCACATACGCGTGTGTATAAACCGTGTGTGTGTGCGCCTCACGAGAATGGTTATCAACAGTTGTGTACCTGGAGTTTGTCATTGAGGCCTGTGTAAGGTGATCTCCGCTCTGACACTGGCCTCAGGTAAAACTCCTGTCTGCTAGGAGCAGCTTGGAAGCTGGTTGTTCCGTCCTGGTCCATGACTAAAGGTGAGATCTGTTCATGGTGCTTGCTAACGTAACAATTATCCTCCTTATTATGTGTCCGTTCAATGACCATCGTGCCTTGTGGTGTTTTCGCATCGGGAGAGTGAGAGAGAGATGTAGGAAATGGAGAAGGTAGAGGTGGAATAAAAAGCTCCTAAGTGTTGAGGTTGTGAGGGAGACTGGAGATAGGTTTGCAGCACAGAGGGGGTTAACAGGGGGGTACTGCAGAGGGATTCCGCCTGTCAACTAGTTTCCCCTCACACTTCACATCTCCACTCGGAAGCACGGGCTGCAGGAACCGAACCCTCCTCTCCTCTCTGTTCTCCACTTCCTCTCTCGGTCTTCCCCTCTCCTTCGAGATACAGCCTCCACCTTTCCATCTCTGTTCTCTGTGTTCTCTTTCTCTCTCTCTCTCTCTCTCTCTCTCTCTCTCTCTCACTCTTCTCTCTCACCCTCTCTCTACCTCTTCTCTCATCTCATCTCTCTCTCTCTCTCGCTCTCGGCAGCGGCGGTCTCTCTCGTTTTCTCTCTCCTCTCTTCTCAGAGTCTCTTCTCTCTCTCTCTCTCTCTCTCAGTCTCTCTCTCTCTCTCTCTGTTTATCCGACTGTCAGAGGACTGGTGCACCATCGTTAAGTGCCTCCCTCCCCTCCTCCATCCTCTTCCTCCTTCCTCGCTTCCTCAAATGCAGTGCTTTGAGGACTGGACAGGTCAGTAGCACCTGGTTGCTCCACATTGATTGGTACTCGTTGTGTCTGGAGGACCTGGCTGGAGGATACCACTCGTCAGGAAGCTGGATCCCGATGGACCCCCTTTGTTATGTCACTATGGGGTTTGGTGATCCTCTCAGGGTAGAGGCTGGGCTCTGTTATACAGTGGTCTGGTTTGTTTGTAATCTTATTTTCTGCATTTGATTTGTTTTCCCTCTATCCATTTACCCCAAAGAGATTATTATTTAATCTGCATAAGGATTATCGTGTAGAACCGTGGCGTTTCCTCTACAGCATTATCTTCGGAAAAATATCTTATAATTTAGTATTAAATCATTGTTGGTTTTCTTGACATGCAGCCAAGATCTTGGTTAAACGTCAAGCATGGTTTTTTTTTATTACAGATGAGGAGAGTGGATTTCTTTGACAACGTAGAGAACATCTCCTCTCTGTGCAGACGGTCTTTTAAACTGGGATAGGACGAACACTAAAGATTATACTCCTTATCCTCTAATCCAACCAAAGTAAGGAAGCTAACTCGTTAGGCTCGTCCAATGGCTTCTGAAGGAAGTTGATATCTGATTGAAATATGGAACATGAGGGGGAGGGGGAGGCAGGGAGGCAGGGGGACATGCCCGGGAGGCAGGGCAGGAGGGAGTGTATTTGTGAGGAGGATAAATGCGCGGATCAGTGGTGATTAAACTACTAACCTCGAGTGATGAGACAGGAAACCCCCTCTGTCCCTGTCTACCATCTAGCAGGCCTTTCATGTCTGATGCGCAGACCTAATGTCTCATCTCCAGGCTGCTGGTGTGCTGCACCCTGTTTAGGCCCCATATTCATCAAATTTTGTGTTATTCAGCTGAACTCAAGCTGCTGTTCAAACACATTTGTCCTTATTGTAGCTGTGATAACTTGCTAATTGTCTGTGTTTACTTGAAGTGGGATTGCTTCTTCTCAACCCCTTGTGGTCTCTTGCTGCGTCTCATCTAAGTGTTTTTAGTTAGTGCCGCGGATGGAGAACAGGTATGACCAATGACTCTGGTCATAATAAACCTATACAATCGTTATGTGGACAATTAGCCCTTAGAAAACTTTTGAGTGTTTACTTTTTGGTCTTCCAAATGTCCGTATGCCTCTCGTCCAAATGCAACCCGTAGATGGCAAGTGTTTCCTTCCATGGTGCCACTCTGTGCTCTAGGTCTGATTGGTCTCAGTGAGTGGAGGGGCCGAGATTCATACAGCCACTGACATCTCTCCGTAATGTAATGTACTGTTACAGCCTGTCCAAATGAGATGTCCACTGTTTTAATGTCTGGAGAAACATGAAGCTGTGTTGCTGAACGCTGACCTTGTAGAGCATGCCAGTGCCCGCCCCACCAGAACACTGTCCCAGCCCGGAACACCAGCACTGACTAATGACACTGATGATAGACACTCAGACCGAATCACTCCTCCTCCGTTGTCCTGCCTTTCTGCTCTCTTCTTTTTCTCTACTCTACTCCTCCTCTCCTCGCCTCTCTCTTTTCTCCTCTCTCCTCTCTACTCCCCTACTATTCTCTTCTCCTCCTCTCTCCTCTTCATTACTGCTCTCCCTCCTTTCTCTTTCTCTACGGCAATGAAGCTTTGCTTTTGGCCTTCCTCCTTCCACCTTTCTCTAGCCTTTTGTCTTTCTCTCCTCTCAGTGGATCTCTCACTTAAAGCAGGTCTTTGTTCCGTAGAGCATAGAAAGTCAGCAGGGGTGGAGGGGTTGTGTGTCATTTCTGAGCATTAACATTTTATTTGCACAAAGACAAAATACCAAAAGGTTTCTATTAGAAGAAGCTCAACCTATATTGTGTGCTACTGTTTCCACTTTAAGTTGCCTGTCGGTCTGCCTGTCCCCTGTCTGTCTGTCGCCTGCCTGTCCTGCCTGTCGGTCTGCCTGTCTGTCTGTCTGTCTGTCCTGTCTGTCTGCCTGTCTGCCTGTCTGTCTGCCTGTCGGTCTGCCTGTCTGTCTGCCTGTCAGTCTGCCTGATTCGGTCTGCCTGTCAGAAAGGGAAAAGCCGAGAGATTGGAGGAAAAGGAAAGGACCTACATGTATTTAAGGGATTTTCAGTTAAATGATGTAATAATGAGTGATGCCCAATGTTGATGTGCCCCCTGACACACACACACACACACAATAAACACTTGTTGTGTGTTGAGTGGTATGTGGTGGTTGATGCCGATAGATGGTTTATGTTTTCTGTGGTGGACTCTGACCCTTTCCAATTGACATTGTGGGAGCTTCCTCGTGAGTCGTTTGTGTGTGTATGAGAGAGAAAGAGAAGACACTGCTTGTCCTTCTCTCACTGTCATAATAGTCCGGGGTGATAACATTCTGAATAGCAACCAGCCTTCTCTTGCCAGTCCTGAAGCAACCCTTTCTTCTTTGCTCTCTGCCTCTCTTCTCCGCTTTCTCTTTTTCTTTCTCTCCTCTTTCTTTCTTTCTTTCTTTCTTCTATCTCTCTTCTCTCTCATACTCATTTCACTATCTCTAACTCTCATTTCTCTCCTTTTTCTTTCCTCGCCTCTCCTCTCCGCTCTCCCCGTCCCTCCTCCCTAATCCTCCCTCCATCTTTTTTCTGTCTATTTCACCTCCTCTCACCCCCTCTCACTTAAATAGGAAATGTCTACAATATTACACTTGCTAATGGGAGCACAGCACTTGTTGCTCGCCCTCTCTTTCCTTCTCTATCAGTGAAGGGAGTCACATTTTTCATTGATACTAAGAAGTACTGTTCTTACTCTACTGTTAAAGAGAGAGTGATGACGGAGCCTCATGATAGGAGGATGAAGAAAGCTCTCCTCTCTATACCCTCCTGCATCCTCTCTAACCCGTCTCCTCTCCTACTCTACCATCTCTCCTCCTCTAGTCCTGGACAGTCTGGCTATCTCACAGATGGGAACAATTTATTGATATATCACACTGCTTCACCAGA
>CM042863.1:15366316-15442414 GCA_023658055.1 Thaleichthys pacificus | reverse complement strand
GCACAAGTCTAAACCTGAGTCCAAATATATGAGACCATCGAGGGAGAGAGAGAGAGAGAGAGAGAGAGAGAGAGAGAGAGAGAGAGAGAGAGAGAGAGAGAGAGAAAAGGGGGGAGCAGAAAGAAAGTGAGAGGCCCAGAGGCGTATGGTGGAGAGGGAACGTGGTGGAGAGCTGCTGGCTGTTTAGGAAGAAGACAAACTAGTCTCAATCTCTTTCACTCCCTCCCTCCCTCTCTCTCCCAAGCTCTCTCTCTGTCTCTGTGTCTCTCCAGAGTCAAGGCTGAAGCATGTTCACAGACATACCAATGGTTAATCATGAATCATTCATGAGGCTCGTTGTAAAAGACACTGCAGGCTACTTTAATTCCAGTCATAAAAGTTAATATATTCAAAGTTGTGAATAGTAGCTCTAGATAGTAACCATTATAAAAAAATATATACAGCATAGTATCTATGATATCAAACATTTCTTTGTGACAGATTAATGTCCGACTAACAACAAATATTCACAATACAAGGAACCAATGGAGAAAACCTTGCTCCATTGTACAAGGCAGTTGCCAAATACTAAAGTTACAGTATGGGAATTTAATTTAACTTAGTTGAGTGCTTACAGTCATTCGAAGAAGATTTGACTATCGCAGTGCTGTCTCAGTCTAGACTACACACACATAAAACACACACAGTTTCCTAGTCCGTCCTGCCACCGTGTTGTAAGGTGGAGAGCTTGTTGAGATATGAGAACCGTTGAATCGTTGAGTTTTTTTGTTCTTTGACTTTTACTCCACCACTTCCTCTCTACCCACCCACTCACTCACTCGCTCACACTCACACTCACACACAACACACACATATAGACACAAAAACAGACTATCTCAAACACACACACACACATACTGTACTTACATAGAAGAGGTGGTTTGAAACCATACTCTTCTACTGGGGTTCTGTTGCACTTGCTGAGGCTCTACTGTAAACAAGAAGATGTCCTGTTGGTCTAATGGAAGAGACATGTTGCATAGTGTGCAGAACGATGGTTTGACACCCACATGTACACGTGCACACATGTGCAGATGCACATGCATGCACACTGTATGTATATAGAGTGTCATTCATCACTGAAGGTTTCCAATGGTTTTTGGTCATCAGGCAATCATCTAAAGGAACATGTTGAAGCAAGTCACTTCCTGTCTTTTGCAATGCTCACTTCCTGCTTTTAGCAGACACTGGGACGAGAAATAGATCAGACACAGGAGTAACAGAAGGCTGGGATTAATGAAAAATATTGGAATAACATGATTACTCAAAATAAGACATACATCGATGTAGTCAATTTCACACTAGTTAATTCACTAGATTAATCAGATTAATTAATCCTTTTTCGGGGATTGACTATTAATGGCAGCATCCGTATTTCCTGTGTCTCCATGACAACTACCCTGCCACTGGCTTTTGTACACAGTACAAAAACAAAGTACTTGCGAAGCATCAAAGTACCTTGGTAAAGTATGAATAAAGCACTTCTCAAACGGTGTGCATTTTCATTCCTGTTTTATTGACTACAGTTGAAAGTTACACAATCAAATGAATAGTTCATGCTGCTCGCATGAACGATCATGAAGAGAGCTGTCACCCTGAGGAGTCTCCTGGCGTGTCTGTTAACAAGCTGGCTGTGCCCCTCTGCAACAGGCCCACCATCCTTCACCTCCAGAGAGCCATGGTGGAGAAGTCTGTTACTGTCATCAAGATCAAGAAACCGATAACTATGACCCCAGATGGCCTCTGTTCATCCCGGTTTAATGGAGGGTTGACTGAAGACGTACCAGACGTCCCTTAGAGACGCCTGCCCCGCTGGTGCCCCTATCCCCTGTGGAGAGACAGACAAGGCTGTGGAACATGCCATGGAGGAGAAGCTCTTCTCTCAGGTTCAGGTTCAGGACCATGGTGATCCAGAGGGAAGTTGTGTCCGGAGGGTGGTCCCCAAGCCCAATCACATGGAGGGGAGTGTCTTTAGTTAAAAGAAAAGATGGTGGAGCACATCTAAAACTTCATCATTGCTTACATTCTTTAAGTGCCGTTTCCATGCCATTCAATGCAATTCTGACATAAAAGATTGTTTTTTACTGTCTGTCACCTCATTTGACTCTCAAAGATGAAGCGTTTGATTTCTTCCTTTTAGGAATACCGTAATTGGCCAGCAGGTGGTGGTGTCAGACTGTGTCCAGAATGGACTGTGGTGTTGGCAGTGTTCTCACCATCATGTGGGGTGCTATCATGCTAACCCAAACCAGTGGTCAACCATGTGGACATACGGAGCTGTGAGAGAACCTTTGGAGTTATATCATATAAACCTCTGTAATGTACGAACAGGAGACAGGAAGTGAGGCGTTCCATATCTATTTGGATATCTGTCAAGGTCAGTGCGGTTAGTTCTGTCTTATCTGCTTGGAAAGAGAATGAAGATTGGTGTCCACTCTTTACTGATGGGTCTTGACCTTGCTGCTCTACGCTGGTCTGTTGGATTGAACAGATTTTCTGGTGCAGGTTCAGGGGAGAGAGGAGAGTTCTGTTAGAAAAACAAACCTCCCTTGTCTCACAGAGACGGAATTAATTTCCTGTTCATAAGGTCCGGACAGAGCCCGTGTTCTAGAACGCTGCTGCAGGTTGTGCAACATCCCTCGGGACCAGATCTCAGGAACGTCTCACTGTCCAACAGCAGATAATGGCAACACAGAAAACAAGTTAACAACACAGAAATGTATTAACGTGGTCATTCAGTGACTCTTGCGAGAAAATGATTGGAATCTTAGACAAGTGACTGGAATCCGAGACATTCTTTGGCATTAGTCTCATGCCCTGGTGAGGAAACCATCCAACCTGCTCATGGAAACGTTCAGGATAAAAAGGGCACAGAGGGTTTGGGGAGTGGCTGAGTGGATACCGGAACGAGGGGATGGGGCTGCTCAGTGCAGCAGGCCACTGATTGGCTCCAGATGTCTGGGGAGGAGACGGGAAGCTTTGGGGTGTCCCCTGAGGAACTGGGGTGGAGGAGGACGAGGGAGTCCAGAGCCCAGAGCTGAAGTCATGCTCAGCTGTAGACAGACACCACACCCCATGATACGCCTTGTCCTCCTCTCTCGTCTCCATGGCTCCCGTCTGGCTGGGTCGCCATGGAAGTCCAGCAAGGGAAGATAGGGGGAGAAGGAGAAGAGGTGAGGAGGGGTGGGATGGATGGAGGGAGGGAGGGAGCAGAGGGTAGAAGGGTCTAGGCGGATGGGTGGTTTGGAGGAATGGAAGGAAAAGAAAAAGAGATGGGTGAGAGGGGAGGTTGATAGCAGTGTGTAAGTAGAGATGCTGGTAGCTGTTGTTGTTTATGTTGCTCATGAAGTTGTGGTTGTTGTCTGGTCTCTCTGCCAGAACCTTTCAGACTGGGAGAACAGATTTTGATGGTCTGGGATATCAGGGAGGGGTTGACCAAGGAGGAATTCTGGTTCTGTTTAGCAGAGAATCCCTCTTCTATTATGGCTAATGCCTGGGCGGCTCCCTCTTCAGTCACTATGGATTAAACACCATCTCTCTCTCTAGTAGATTAAGGTTCCACACCCTTCAACAAACACTCAGTTCCAGAAGTCCTTGATGAACTGGACTAACACATATGCAGCATGTGAAACCTATTACTGGGCCATCAACCTCTAGGATGACAGCATCTCTCTCTCACACACACACACGCACCAACACCCCACACACATTAACATACACTCATACACACATACACTCATACACACATGGTCTGGGCACTGCCCTGTGCAATCTTTCACATTACTTTCACACAGTAGTACATATTGTTCCTGATGTAGTCCGGAGGTAATGTATAATAATGTCAAGTGCAGTACATAATGTATTTCTGATGATGGAAGTTATAAAACTTCAAAAATTGTAGAAAATGGCTCATGATTCAAACTACAAATATATTAGACATATAATGAGAAAAGGCTAACAAATATTAATATTTGTTGTTGGTGCTGTTGTTGATGCTTTATCTTAGTCGTATCTTACGACGCGGTATCTTAGTCGTAGTGACTGTTGTTTGTCTGATGATTGCTGTAGTATGGAACACAGGGAACTTCCCAAAAGGACTGAAAAATAAATCCATCCAAAGCAGTCCTTCCGTGGCAACCTGTACCAGCCACCTAGCGACGCACCAATCAGAAGAAGATAAACGTAGCTGTGCAGCCGGGCTGGCGGTCTGCCAGAGTTCAGATTCAGCCAATGGGCATATCCAATCTGCAGGATCATATTTCCCTCTCTTTCCCATTCCTGAGAGGGTTGGAGCGAAGGTTAGAGTGAACATGAGGGTGAAGGGAAGCTCCAGCAGAACAACACGGGTCACCAGGATGGGTATGACACCCGGCTGATGTTGTGGTTAAGGATGTGTCCTGAGGGACCAGCGAGGAAACCTGCGTGCTGACACCTTGTGTCCACGCCAAGACAGAGTGAGTCACACACATGTATGAATGTGTGCAAATCAGTATGTTATTGAGTCAGAGTAAGTGTGTGAGTGTGTGCACACACTGCACCAGTCAGTGCAGTGTGTGAAATGAGATCTCTTGCTGGTGTGTGCGTGTGTGTGTGTGTGAGTGAGTAAGTGTGTGTGAGTCTGTGCACTGCTGTTTCTCCAGCACTCCCTCTAAAAGCTGGACTGACGAGGCTTAGCTTCAGAACAGAGGGGAGAGGCACAGTCGAGGGATCACACTCTCTCACACACACGGAGGCCTTACGAACTCTCACACACACACACACACACACACAGTCTTTCAGCTCAAGGGACCCACAAACAAACACGCACATACACTGCAACTACGATCAGACACACACACACACACTAACAAACACGCAAACAGACATTCTCTCTCACACACACACACACACGGAGAACAGAACGAACAGCAGGGTCCACCCTGACAGAGGTGACCATCAGAGGAGACCCTCACAGGGACTTGACGCCCAAGTCATGAAGCGACCAGCCACGCTCCAGGGGGTAGAGATCCAGGGGACTATCCTGAGGAAGACTACCCAGAGGAGGGCCCCCATTCCTGGACTTACCCTGCGCTGGGCTCCCCTGTGGACTGGCCTCTTGGTTGTGTGTCTCAGCATGGCCCCTGCCTGCAGCCAGTTAACACAGGAGGACGAGAAGAGACTGCTGCAGCTCCACAACCACCACAGAGGCCAGGTGGAGCCCAGCGCAGCCAACATGCTGGCCCTGGTAAGCCATCGCGGGGAGAGGGAGGATGGAGGGATTGATGGAGGGAAGTAACAGGGGTGGATGGAAAGATCGACAGTGGGATGGAAGGTAGGAAAGAAGGGATGGAGGGAGGGATAGTCTGAAAGTGATGCACAAAGGTGCAAGATAGGGTGAGGAGAAAAGTATGGAAGGTGTGATGGATCCGTGGAGGAAGGGATGGAGAGATAAGGTAGGTGTGTTTATCTGTCATTTCAATATGGTAGCAGGACCAGGCTTGTTTGTGTCTGTACCTGGAGGAGCTGGATGAGGAGGAGGCAGGTTAACTCTTCATGGTGCTGTTCTAGGTTTGGTAATCAGGAGACAGGCAGTATTCTGTGGATATACATGCCCTATCTTTCTAGCTTGTGCCATTCAAGCAGTTACATTCAGAAAGCTTTGTATTTCTCTCCACTATTTAATACATGTGCTATCTCACGGGTGAGTCTGTACTCTGAGCAACAAGATCACTTGGTAGAATATGGATGATTGATCCCATTCATGTTGGATGGCCGGTGATTTGATAGTAGTGTGACTCCTTGGATGGAGTCTTTGGAGCAGCAACGGAAACCTTAAATAGTTTCACATGGCAAGCCTGTTTAACAGCAAGCCTGTTTAACAGCAAGCCTGTTGGGTTTCTATATTAGTTAAATACTTAACGTTGTGTATTTTGAGGGTAGAGGGACTCCTTGGGTGGGAAGTTGGAGCAGGGAAAAGAAACAATGAATAGTTGGAATGCCTGCTGCGTGAAAAATCTAAAATGTCAGAATTCTGAAAAAACCTACCTCAGAGCAATAGTGAGATTGTAACTCCAGTGAAACATTGCCTGGACATTAACATTTATCATCAATACATTTTATCCTGTTTGGTTAAAGTTATTTTTCGGAGTCACTCCACAGCGGGCCTAATCCCACAGAAACAAATCAGACAGTAAATGTGGAAGTGTAACCCCAGGACACTCCCTCCGCTGAGTTCCAGGAACTGTGGAGGTGGTGATGGTGTCGTTCTGCATCAGCTCATTCCCATGTTGATGCAGTGTTGGAGTGGAGAACCGACATCGTCACATTCACCCTCTGCTGACAGTGTGAGCAAGAGGAGGAGGGGGAGGAGGAGGGGGAGGAGGAGGAAGGGGAGGAGGAGGAGGAGGAGGAGGGGGAGGAGGAGGAGGGGGAGGAGGAGGAGGAGGAGGAGGAAGGGGAGAGGGAGGAGGAGAGGGAGGAGGAGGAGGAGGAGGAGGAGGGAGGAGGAGGAAGGGGAGGAGGAGGAGGAGGAGAGGGAGGAGGAGGAGGAAGGGGAGGAGGAAGGGGAGGAGGGGGAGGAGGAGAGGGAGGAGGAGGGGGAGGAGGAGGAGGAAGGGGAGGAGAGGGAGGAGGAGGAGAGGGAGGAGGAGGGGGAGGAGGAGAGGGAGGAGAGGGAGGAGGAGGGGGAGGAGGAAGGGGAGGAGGAGGGGGAGGAGGAGTAGGAGAGGGAGGAGGAGGGGGAGGAGGAGGAGGAGGAGAGGGAGGAGGAGGGGGAGGAGGAGAGGGAGGAGGAGGAGGAGGAGGAGAGGGAGGAGGAGAGGGAGGAGGAGGGGGAGGAGAGGGAGGAGGAGGGGAGGAGGAGAGGGAGGAGGAGGGGGAGGAGGAAGGGGAGGAGGAGGGGAGGAGGAGAGGGAAGAGGAGGAGGGGGGGAGGAGGAGGGGGATTCAGGGTTGGAGTTGGGCAATAAGAGGGAGGGATGGGGGGGAGAAGAGCAGGACAGAAGGAGTGAAGTGAGAGAGAGAGAGAGAGAGAGAGAGAGAGAGAGAGAGAGAGAGAGAGAGGGGGGGGGGGTGGAGGAGAGAGGGAGTGAATGAGTATCCTCACAGAGGAATGTGTGTGTGTGCTATCCAGCCTCCGGGAGATCTCAGCTTGTCTCGGCAGGGACATCTCCATATTCATGTTTACACTCTGATCTTGGAGAGTCACTGGGCCGGAACTGGGCCGGGAGAGACACTGGAGGGACGGCGTGTTTCTATCAAGATCAGGAGAAGGAATAGATCAAGAGCCTTTCGGAAAGTGCCCCAAAAACATTACTGGTGATCACATCAAAGTATCCATGTCCCATGTCTTGTCACGCCATTCTACCTCTGTGAATCCCCTATCCCCTATCCCCTATCAGCATACCAACTATCTACAGTGATCACGCATACTATTTTCAGTTATATACACTCATTGCCTCCAGCCTTTGTGTCAAGACCTGCATGCTGAGCTGTATTTAATGGGTTTCATACAACATATGCTTGTAATGCTCTCTGTGTGATTGATGTAATGGCTGTAAAAACATGTTAAGGTACAGTGGTACTCATGTCTGTTATGACCTAAAACACGACAGCTTGGTCTTGAGACAGAGAGTAGTGATGTGTGGAGAATTGTGGCGTGAGAATGTTTGTGGATTGAGAATAGCTTTCGTATACAGTACTGTATGTATGGCCAGTACGTGTGTGTGAGAGTGTGTGTGTGTATGTGTGCTATGTGTGACTAGTCAGTGTAATACTATCCAGATGTGGAGAAGGAGGTCATTGTTTTTTTTTGGGTCCAACACAGCTGAGAGGTGGTGGGCTGTGTGTGTGTGTGTGTGTGTGTGTGTGTGTGTGTGTGTGTTACCCGCGCTATCCTCCAACACCAGAGCATTGTGTTTTTGGAATCCCGGGTGGCTGAACAAACAAACATCTCATCACAAGACTTGTTATGCATCTCTGGAATCTCTCTTTCTCACTCTCTCTCTGTCACACACACACACACACACACACTTGGTTCAGGGCTTCAGTTTCATCTATTCAGGATATTATCTACAATTCCAAATCCAAAGCTTTTAAGCTCATACATCATGGGGCTGTGGAACGCTGGCCTTTGCCAGTAAGACTGAGAGGAGGTAGTGCTTTACAGTATGTGTATAGGTGATAGGTCTCATTATCATTAGATACACAGGCAGTCGTGAAATACTTATTGTCTTCAGTAATCAAACCCGCGTTGGTTGAAAAGTTCAAACTGAGCCTCAGCCTCTCATTTTACAACAATATCTCAGTCAACTTGATGTGTCAGTTTACTGTAGCATCATCTCAATATTGTGGAGGAAACAGCTGATCTCAGAGGGGAAATACCACGGTCCCCTGGTTCCTGTTCTGGTGTCGAGAGACGAGGGAAGGTCATGGTATTACCGTAACACTGCACGGTGACACCAGGAGGGGCAGCTAACAGTCACCTTTGACCTTTAAACATGGGGGAGAAGATAAGGACAGACAAAGCAATGTTAAGACCAATGTGATCATAATAAGACCCTCCCATATTGACCCCAACCATAACCTCAGGGGAGATGTATGCATTATCAGGGCCTTGTCCTTGCCCCCCCACCCCCACATTACCACCACCGCCCCCTCCTCACCTTGTAACTTAAATAAAAGTTATGTGTTGAACCATCATAGTCATTTATAATAATAGTTTATGAAAATATTCCGCCTCCCATTTGGTCTGCGCCCTACCTCGGTCACCCCATATCAAATGTTGTGGACGTGCCCCTGTGGAGGACTGTAGGATGGTGTACTGTGATGTGGGGCAGTGTCTCCCCCTGGCTGTCACTGGGAGTCACTGCAACAACAGGAATCAGGAACCAGTCTTTCTGTCCCTCTGTCCTTCAGCGATGGGATGAGAAGCTACGAATTCTTGCAGAGAGCTATGCAGTCAAATGTATCTGGAACCACAACCCGGACGTGCAGGAGATGAACACTGGGGAGAACCTGTACGTCACTGAAAGCTCCCTGGACCTGGAACAGGCGCTGAAGGACTGGTTCTTGGAGCACCACAGCTATGATTTGGCGACAACAGCCTGTGAGGAGGGAAAGATGTGTGGGCACTACACTCAGGTAAACATGACTATGGTACACTTGTGTACACAAGACTTGACTACTATCCTGTACCTCACATTGAAAAAAGCGCCTGCTAAATGAATGCCTTCACATGTGTGTTTATGTGTGTGTGTTTATGTGTGTGTGTTTATGTGTGTGTGGTGTTTGTGTGTTTAGATGGTGTGGGCGCAGTCATCTGCAGTGGGCTGTGCCGCCCATCTCTGTGACACGATGGAGGGGCTGGACTTTAAGAAATCCACCTTCCTGGTCTGCAATTACTTCCCAGCGTAAGACTTGATACCACACACACTCTACCTGATACCACACACACTCTACCTGATACCACACACACTCTACCTGATACCACACACACTCTACCTGACCAACCCACACAACACTCTACTGACACCACACAACGCTACCTGATACCACACACAATCTAATCTGATACACCACACTCTGACTGCCTGATACTCACAAAACTCTACCTATACCACAACGCTGTACCTTGACCCACACACACTGTTAACTGATACCACACACACTGTACCTGATACCACACCCACTCTACCTGATACCACACACACTCTACCTGACAACCACACACACTCTACCTGAACCACACAACAACTTCTTGCATGATCTACCACACACACTCTACCTGACACCCACACACACCTCTACCTGTATACCACACAACACTCTACCTGACAACGACACACACTCTACTCTACTTCTGTTTTTAAAGCTTCTCTTCTCTCCTCTCCTCTCTCCATCCTCCTCTCGTCATCTGCCCTCCACTGTGTGTGGAAAAAAAAAAAAAAAAAAAAGTTTTTAAAAAGTTGAAAAAAAGTTTGTCGAGTTTAGTGTGTCAAACCTGTGTCAGGTGTATGTGTGAAAAAAAATCTGTGTTTTCTAAAGGTTGAAAAAATATTTTTGAAAAAAGTTACGTTATGGATGAGACACGGATGTCGACATGGGCCATCCCTGATTACTCATGGCCAAGCCAGCTGACAAGATCATCTTAGATGGGCCCCCCCGTGCCCAGATCTCTCCTTTTCCCTTGCTCTTCCTCTCCTCTCCAGTTCTAAATAATACTGGGCCCAGGACAACAGACCTGTTTGTCCCCCCTATCGGCAGGCCTGCCCATGGCCATATATGAGGGAGATGTTTGAAATTGTCGGCGACAAAAATAATTCCTGGCGAATGCGTCTATAGTGTATTTTTGTATTAATATAATGTGAGGTCCAGTTACTAGCATGACACTAAAACAGGTAGTAGTAATTGCTTCTTTTTACTTAAGTATATGTCAGAGCCCACACTTCTTTTCTTCAACTTGAGTGAAAAAGTGTAGTCAGAACTTTAACTTTTACCAGTCTTTTTAAACATGAGTGTCTGTACTTTTACTTGAGTGAAGGATGAGTGTACTTTTGCTATCTCTGTATGTAAATATGTTTTAAAGTGCTTCACCCTGATTGACCATCAACGAGGACTCACTCTTTACTGCAATTGTGTTTTTGATGTCTGTGCTGTGTTTGTGTGTTCTGTATGTGTTCCGTGTGATGTTTGTACATTGTGGGTGTGTGTTCTAGGGGCAACTATCCAGATGTCCAGCCCTATGAGGAGGGACCGCCGTGCTCCAAGTGTTCAAGCGATGTCCCTGGCTGTCAGGACAGCCTGTGTGGTAAGGCCTCTCTGATTCTCCTGGCTGTTCTCCTTCCTCTCCCCTTCTCCTCCTCCCTGCTCATTGCTCCTCCTTACTCCCTTTCCCTGCTCCTCGTAGCTCACGGCGTTCTCCCTGATCCCTCTTGCTTCTCCCTGCTGCTAAAGAAAGAAAGAAAAGTCAGTTCTCCATGCCAGCTGTAACGCCTGTTTTCCTGGTGTCCCCTAGTACCTGATGCTGAGCCCACAGATGAACCCACCCCTTGGGAAGAGTCGACGTCAGACGACCCCGACTCTGCCGTCGCTGCGTCTTCCAACCCTCCACACGAGCCAGGCCTGGAGCCTATCTCCGGCCCGGGGCCTACCTCCGGCCCGGGGCCTACCCCAGGCCCAGGGCCTACCCCAGGCCCAGGGCCTACCTCCGGCCCACAGCCCACCCAAGAGGACAGGGAGCCGACCGGGACCAAGAGTACGGAGGGAGAAGAGGAAGGGATGAATGGACAGGCCGTGGAGAGGGACGATGAGGAGATGGAAATGTCATCTGCAGGAATGTCTACTAAACCTGCCTTTGTCACGATTGGAATAGTTGTCCTTCTCTCACTGGGGCTGTGAGGTCTGTGTGTGTGGTGTACATGACTTGATGTAAATTTACCCGACACCACACACTGTATAAGTTCATTCATAAAACTGGAGTTGACCTGGACTTAATGTTACAACAGGGATTTATACTTAATTAACCACAGCATACCTTCTTAGCAAAAGCCATATGCACGGCACAGCATCTTAATAATGCATTACCAATTTATACTGTATAAAACAAATGTAGCTATCCGCAACTAGTTTCGACAGCAAGGCACATACTTTACGAATAGGATTGGGATTCACTTTTCAATACGGAATGATTCTGTACATGTCTGTATATAATATGAATAAACTAGGTGTTGGTTGCTCCATTGTCTAATACCTTCCATCAGTCCTACTATCATTTCTATGCCCCGGAATAAGCTATTCTAAGCTGGAACTGTCGGCCTGCTTAGACAAAGGTTTTCTCTAATATCACTTCTCAGCAGCTTCTCGTAACCGAGGTAACATCATCAGGCTCTTCTTCCCTCTCTTCCTCTTCATATCTTCCTCTGCCTCTTTTATACACGTGCACAGAAAATTGGGAGAGAAAAAAAAAAAAAAAACCTTTAGAGAGTGTTGGAGGAGAGATGGAATAAGGAAGAGGGGTACGAAAGTGAAAAGCCTTGTTACTGTGGGAGGTAACCTAGGGTGAGAGAGAGAGAAAAAACAGAGTAAGGTTGAGGGAATCAGGCTTGGTGAGTGAAGCACACAGCTCAACTGAAATATTCATTAACTAGCACTTCACTTCGCACAGAGGCTAAATCTGGCAGGAACATTAGGACTCAACAGCTTGGTTCTAATCTGACACTGTTCTATGGTATCGAGTTGTGGTTCACAGAGAACTTTCTTCTGGTGCTACAGAGAACTAGAGAATGTTCCATGGTCTGGCCTGATGCTGCAGAGGAACTCCTAGAACGTTTTTCAGTATTCTCTTATATTGTCTGTTTTTAAAGAGGGCAGCGAAGCCTGTAAGAGATGTTGAAATGTCACGTTACATCACAGGGAGGTTCGCCGCATGACCTCCTAACGGGACAGGAAGTGACAGATTTAGGTTTGTGAACATTCTGACGTTCGTTCCTACACCACCCTGTCAGCGGGCAAACCTCTCATCCTGTCCTGGCCACTGTTGGGCTCTGTCCCATAACTGGTGCAAACGACTGTAGTGAAGTGTGTAACAGATGCAGGCGGGTGGATAGCTAGCACCTACTGTGTGATGACGCTGCATCTATGTACTGTGTGCAGCGTGTGTGTACGTGGTGTACTAGACATCCACATGCTGACTGGACTGCAGAATGGATTGCACACAGGCGTTGCTATGGCTGTGAAGGACTAGAGAGACAGATGCAGTACAATGTCAACCTTGACCACAGGGCCTGGTGGATGGGGGAGAGGAGAGGGGAGGAAGAGGAGATGGGTGGAGAGGAAAAGGAGAGGGCCTGGCACTAGTGGGGACATGATACAGTCTGACATGGCCTGGTATACCCTCTTTTCTCTCCTCTCTCTCTCTCTCTCTCTCTCTCTCTCTCTCTCTCTCTCTCTCTCTCTCTCTCTCTTTCTCTCTATGGCATGGCTCCCTGTTTCACTCCAATTCCAAATCTCTCTCTCCCTTCTGTCACATTCTCTCTAGTTCTCTACCACTTTCTGTTCCTCTCTTTATCACACAAACACTCTCAATCTCTCCTTCTCTCCAGCTAACAAATTGTCACCAAAAGATCTTATGTGTTGTGACATTTAGGTAAAATGAACAAAAAACCTTTCAAATGGTCAGGAACACAGTGATGAAACTCTGGGAATACTGATATGACTGACCTGTTGTAACTCCTTGGAATTTCTGTCGGGGCGTGAGTGAGATCACCAAACCACAGTTAAACCATGCTAGTCAGGGATAGTTCCATGGGTTGTGGGGGTGGGGAGGGCTGAGGGGTGATCCATGTGTTAATTCTGTCTCCCTCGAGTCCAGAAGAAAAGCTCATTAACCAGCATAAATATTAGTTACATAACATCTCACTTCCTACCCGCCTTATCTGCCTGCCTTCCATTACTAACCTCATTCTCCTGGATTGTCCTGGATTGTCCAGCTTGGCAGGCACTGCTGACAGATACAGACTGATGGCTGCATTTTGGAGGTGATAACTCTTATGTTTTCTGCGCATTTTCCTATTTCCGAGTGGAATTACACATATAAACGGGTAGTACAGATTGATTGATGATCTGTGTACATCCCACCCAGTTGCTTTATAACGTGACATACGTTGTGGAAGTATAGGCATTTCACAGCAACACATGAATGGATGTTTGACTGGCGGAAACGGTAAACCAATGACAAAAGAGGTCCGCCTTCTCCTTATGATCTTGATCAGAGAATGGTCCATTGGTGAACGAGGCAATTAATATGTATGAGAAGAGCTACTGTTTAGGATGTGAATCTGGGGAAACAGACGATGAGCGAGAGAGAGAGAGCAAGAGCGAGAAAGAGCGAGTGCTAGCGAGAGGGCGAGAGCAAGCGAGAGGGAGAGAGAGAGCGAGAGAGAGAGAGAGAGAGAGAGAGCGAGAGAGAGAGCGCGCGAGAGAGAGAGAGCGAGAGAGAGAGAGCGAGAGAGAGAGAAACGGATGAGTGCAGGGTTTCTCCGCCGCCGCAGAGCATCCGATCTGATATTTAAACCGGGCTAACCGCTGTGGTAGGGCAACCCATTCGGTGTCCCCCCGGTCTGTCCTTTTGGACGCGTTCTGCATTCTGAAACAAGCAGCGTCAATGCACCTGTTCTTTCGACCGCCTCCATTCCTCTGGACTGGCGGAATACCTCTGTTACCTTGGCGCCCGGCCTCCCCTCTCATCCCTCCTCTCCTCTATTCCCTGCGTAGCTAGGTTCTCTCGGGTGCCATCGCTGCTGCACAGACAGACATGGGCTGTCGACTCTCAGGACAGTGGACGGACCATAAGAAAGGAGTGAGTACAAAATGTGTCTGTTTTCCTTTCAATAGTTAACACTATGCTTAATAGCTTCACATGTGATGTATGTGTTTAGCAGGTGTTTGCGAAAATTATTGTAAATATAGGCCATACTGTATATATACAATATAGTATATACAGTGTATATATAATATATATCTAATATATATACAGAGAGAGAGAGAGAGACAGAGTGAGAGAAAACAGAGACATAACGGGTGACCTCATTGGCCCGACTCAAACATGTTTACAGTATAGAACTATAGCTTTAGAGAGATGTACAGTTATATCTGTTTGAGCTCTATATAGGGTAAAGAGATAAGGTAAGATATACTTTAATTTGTCCATATGGAAATGAGTTCTGGACTCTGTCCTGTAGTTCCACAGAAGATGAAACCATAGATCACTCGAGGGGTGGTGAAAAGGGTGGTACTGTATTTTAAGACTAATTCAGCAACACACACAAAAACACAGAGACACACAGGCACAACAAAAGCACCCAAACAAAAACACGTAAACACACACACATGCCTGAGACCCGAAAAAGGCCAGCTCTGTTGTCCCTGGGCTATGAGTCATTATAGATAGGGTGCTTGTGCTTGCCCATGTTCTCTGAGCAGAGAGTATACACTCTGCTTCTCTCTCTCTCTCTCTCTCTCTCTCTCTCTCTCTCTCTCTCTCTCTCTCTCTGTCAGGGTGAACTGAAGTGGAAGAGCCTGGCCTGGGATGCCTCTGCAGGGGTTTTGTAGTAGAGCACAGAGTAGCTAGAGAGAGAAACAGACAGACAGAGAGAGAGAGAGAGAGAGAGTCAAACAGAGAGAGCAGGAGGTCCAGAGGTAGCCCCCGGGGGTTGGGGGTCAAACAAGGTGTGGGGCTAGCTCTGACCTACATCTCTGCAGCCGGTACCAGGGGCGAGGACGGTGGAGCCTGCTTCAGCCAGGCCTGGGCTCTGCTTCCCTCACATGCAGCCTTCCATGTGTATTTACCAGAGACAGAGCCTGAGTTGAGATGAGTCCACAACCTTTCAGATGACGTGTGAGGCCTATGTGAGGTCACATGGATGATGGAATGTACTGTGTTTTCATGGTCATGTTTGGCTACGTCAATTCAAGCCGCGGTCATCTAACGCCTTGGCCCAAACTGTCCGTGTGTGCTTCGTCTCCAGGGTAAAGCGCGCGAAAAGTCCCGCCGTCATCGCAAAGAGTTGCACTTCCTGGATGAGTACGGCCAGCCAGTCACCGTGCAGGTGGAGGGCCGGAAGGGGCGGAGACACCACCAGTGCTACACGACCGACTGCAGCACGCAGACCGAGCGCCACTGGGAAGCCCTCCGCAGACTGGGGGTGGTGGAGGGGTCTGAACCCGCCCTGGGGGGCTACGCACAGGGGTAGGCACCGCTGCTCCTGGGGGGTCAACCTTTGGAAATAAGTGACTATGATTCCAGGAGTTTAAGGGGCAGTGTAGTCAGAAAACAATGCAGCTGCAATCAGTATTAGATAGAGATATTCATTCAAAATGTCATAGAGGTTTGAAGGTAATTACCGCTTCTTTTTAGGCCCTATTACGACCCCAGGAACCTGCCACCTGACCTCTACTCAGCCAATGGCTACCTACCTAGTGTGTCCTATGGCGTGGATGAAATTGACAGTCTTGATTATCAGGCACGTTTATTAATTAATTGATTACATAATTAATTCATAATTCATTCATTGTTTGATTCATTCATTGTTTAATTCATTCATTGTTTAATTCATTAATCCTTCATTTATTGTGTTTTGAAGTAAACTACTGAACTGCTTCTGTTTTAGGACTCTGATGTGTTGAGCTACCAGCCCAACAACCGCAGCTGTCTGATTGGTTGCTGTAATACTGACCAGGAAGACCCCAACAGCCTGCTGAGTCAGGTAATTGATCACATGATTGGATCTATTAACTCACCAACGATATAAACACTGAAGAATGTGTTGAATGACCACAGAGGAGGCCAACCTGCAGGATATCTGTTAGCGATCAATAATACTGATACTATTTTCAGCATAATGGTAATATACAACCATGCACCTCTCATCTCATCTCCAGGGAGAGTATGAGTCAGGGTGGCTGGAGCCTCCACTGGGCTACCTGCCTCTCCATGAGAGAGACAGTGGGCTTGGCTGCACTGACGGCAGCATCCACCAGGGGGAGCTCTCAGAGCCTGAGAGCGAGGAGGGCCCTGAGGAGGCCGTCTCCTCGCCCCCGGGTCACACCAGCCGAGGCTCCTCCTCCTCCTCAGAGTCCCTCCTCTCCTCCGAGCTTAGCGACTCTGGCTTCCACAGCATCAGCACGGGAGAGTTCCGACGCGTCCAGAAGATTCTAGACGGGCGCATGCATAGCCGTCGGACGAGGCACCTTCCCCGTGACCAGTGGCCAGGGGGCAAAGCACGCTGGGATTTGGAGTCTATCCCTGAGGCCCGGGCTCCGGAACAGACCCCCGCCTCACACCAGTGCACCATGGGTAATTCTGGGCAGATCCGGAATGCTTGCAGTCCGTCCCTGGGCCGCCGTCAAGCAGGCCCCAGTCTGGCTGCCAGCTGTCGTACCGAGCCCTGCCAGCGGAGGGCGCTCCGGCTAAACCAGCACGTCTCCATGGAGCTGCCCAGCCGCAGCTACACACTGCAGGACCTGAGTGAGAGGAGACGGGCCAGCCACCCTGCCCTGCCCCTGGGACACCAAGGCTATGGCAGGCAGGCCAGGGAGGAGAGCAGGGGACCTCTGGGGGCCAAGGGCAGCCAGGGGGAGGCTGCCTGGCAGGGGGAGTACAGGCAGGAGAGGAGGGCTGCTGAAGCTGGAGCCAGAGAGCAGTATATTAACACCCCCAGTCAGAGACAGGGCTCAGACTCACTGGGCCCCAACACGAGGCCTGGTTCTGGGTCTGGGTCTGGGTCGGGTTGTGGGTCAAGACCCGGGTCTGGTTGTGGGTCTGGAGGGACAGCTGACTGGCGTGGTGTCCAGACCCTGGCCCCCCTGCCCCCCCAGCCTGATCCGTCCTGCAGCCCCCTCTACAACACTTTGGGAGGGGGCTCCCCTCGCTCCCGGACCCCTCGCATGGCCAGGAACCAGCTGCTCAAGGCCCGGGCCTCCCGATTGGCGGACGAGCGCAGTGAGGTCACCACGGACGAGGAGGCTCGTGGCGAGGGCTGGGCGGGGCGTTACTGGAACAGGACAGAGCGGCGGCGCCACCTGGTACTGGCGAGGCAGCAGAGGCAGAGGAAGGCAGCTCGAGGCGGGGCGGAAGGTCGAGGCGGGGCGGAAGGCGGGAGGCAGGAGGGCGGTGGGGGGCTGGAAACGAGTTCTGGAGTAGTGAGCTCCGGGTCGGGCTGCAGGTCGGTCCTGGAGCTGAGCCACAGGAAGCAGAGCCGATTGAGGAACCACAAGCTGCTGGATGACTGGACCACTGTGGAGGAACTGCTGACCCACGGGACCAGACTGGGCCTGGCCGACCAAACACTCTGCCCCAGCCCCCTGCTCTCTGTCACAACTGTTTAAAGTGTGTGTGTGTGTGTGTACTGAGGGAGTCAGGTATGTGATTCTACTGTAACTACCTCATGTTCTCCTCTCTCCCATCGGATCCAAGCTCTGTCTAAGACAGCGCATCACAAACTGTCCCATCACAAACTGTCCCATCACAAACTGTCCCATCACAAACTGTCACATCACAAACTGTCACATCACAAACTGTCACATCACAAACTGTCCCATCACAAACTGTCACATCACAAACTGTCACATCACAAACTGTCCCATCACAAACTGTCCCATCACAACTGTTCGCGGGCTCTCTGGCACCACCAGCCTGCTCTGGCACTGTGGACTTCATCAGCAGGATCAACTGCAGTGTTAGACTGTGGCAGTAGGCACAGATATCAATGATCTGCATATATATATATATCTCTCTATAGCAGTATGAGGCACTATTTGTTACGAGGCTGCTGTGCTCACCAGTCACTGTGCTGTTGCCTGTTACTGTCTGCTCCAACACTCCTCAGCACAGCACACAACTGTAGTGGATGCTACGGAGGGAAATCACAACCATACAACTGTGCGAACTGTACCGAAGCATGTGTCATCGTCATTGAATTGTTGCAACGCATTTGGCTACAGACTAGACTCTGCTGTGATCTCTTGCTGCTTGTGGTAGGATAACGAAACTAACGCTTTATTTCCTATGAAGACTCAGGTAGTGTATTTGTGTTGTACAATCTTACGTGTTGTAGATGTTTCTCCAGCAGGGAGATGTGCCTGCACTACTCACATCCCAGTTCATCAATCTAGACTAGGGTGCCTCATTTCACTTGTTGAGGGTCGTAGCGTCTGGACAGTGAGCAGAAACTATGGCACAATGTTTTCAATTTTCTGGTATTTAGTATTTCGGTCGTGTGGAGGTGTGTTGGTCACTCCTCTGAATTTATTCAAGGACTTGGTGTGTGTGTGTGTGCGTGTGTGTGTTCCCTCTTCACCATCACTAGGGTCCGTCTAAGGCCTGTCATTTTTCAGCCAAGTGATGTTTCAGATCACTGTATGATCCTGAGTTCTGTGGAAATTGATTCTCTAATAAAAGTATTGAACTTCACTAAGTCTAATGTTCTACTTCTTCACTCATTCCAACATTTGTCATATTTATCTTATTTATATTTATCTCTCGTCTCCATCCGATTAGGATTTCATTAGTTAAACACCAACCAACCAACCAACCAACCAAGGTTTAGCAGTTATACTTGAATGAATAACACAAATGAACCATCCTTGGGGCCCAATGCGCTGCGAGTTTGAGAATTTTCCCTGCTCCAACACACTTTATTCAAATGAATGGGTTGCCATTAAGCTCTGCAGAAGCCTGATAACGATCCATTCATTTGAATCGGGCGAGTTGGAAGAGGGAAACGTCTAACACTTGCAGGGCAGTGGGCCCCAAGGACCAAGGTTACAAGACACACAAATGATTATTTATGATTATTTCGTCCATTCTGAACACAGTCTGGCCGGTTGGTCTTGACAGGAGAGTGCTCGAGCGCTTCCTGAGCAGACAGCACCACCTGCTGGTGAACTAGGGTTCTGGTTTGAATGGAGGAGAAAATGGTGAGAAAACGTTATTTTATCTGGAACTCGGAACGCGATTCTCAACACGAGTTCCTTGAAAGACAAATGAAGTGATGGTACATTATTCTAAGA
This sequence comes from Thaleichthys pacificus, assembly GCA_023658055.1. Taxonomy (NCBI): domain Eukaryota; kingdom Metazoa; phylum Chordata; class Actinopteri; order Osmeriformes; family Osmeridae; genus Thaleichthys; species Thaleichthys pacificus. Next base: position 15,422,831 of record CM042863.1, on the reverse strand, counting down.
TGACACATTTTTTATGACTGCAAAGGAAATGGTGGTGACTAGGAGGTCTTCGGTATACCTTCAATCAAACTGTGATGAACAGTGGCCAGATGTCTGGGGTGTTTCGTGGCTACCAGTGTCTTGATCTTTACGACAGTGCCAATCTTCTCGCATGTTGTCAACAGATACACCTGGCGTCGTCTACAGGGGATTAAGAGGAAGCAGTCGCTGTGTGAATTTACCAAGAAATCATCCACCAAGAAATCATCCAATCAACATCTCCACTGACGACAGCGTCTGGGTACTTGTTGCTGAGCATGCTCTTCTGCCTCCTGTTTAGTCAGTGAAACATGTTCTACTTTTCTGCCACCAGGTGTCAGTGTTGGCTAGCTGTAGTTGTGTCTGTGTGATGAATCAGATCCTGCAATATCCTCATTCGTCACTTGGCCTGGGTTACTTCTGTGGGAGCACATGAAAGGAATAATGTTAAGGAAGTGTTTCACAACTCTTGTCTGGGTGATGGCTGGGCTGGAGACTATAGCTGAATGTTTGTTTGAACCCCACTGCTCTAAAGTGAAGATGGTTCCCTTGCAGCATGATCTACATAATGCCACACTGTACAAAGTGACACACTTTGTACAGTACGTTACGTAACCAACACAGCCTCTTTCTGTACCCAAAGAAAAGATAGTCGACATCAATCTGAATTCTGCTCTTTTTATTAGTGGAATAGAATATACACCTCTGTGCTTTTCATCTCCTCTTTCATTTCCTCCTTCTCTTCCTCTTTTGCTCCCCTCCTCCCCTCCTCCTCCTCCTCCCCTCGGGAATCAGTGCATGTCTATTGCTGAAAGGAGTAGTGATGCAATCCTCCCCTACTAAGAACCCCCATGCCCCACATTAACCTCCCCCTCCCCTGCCTTCCCTACATATCCCCCAATACACCCCCCCAACACACACACACACACACACACACACAACCCCCCTGCTCACTGATGTCTGAATAGAAGTGTTCCCCGCCCAGCGAGGTCAGGTGGTCCTCACTCACACACCTGTCAGCAGAGACACCTCTGACATGCAGCATCCATGTGACACCACAATCACACTCCTCTGGAACCCTGTCAGGAAGATGACCAAAGGGCTTCCTGCAGACTGTACTGTATCATAAAGAGCTGAATGTTTGGAAGTGTGTGTGCGTGTGTGCGTGTGTGTGTGTGGGAGAGGGTTGATGCTGCATACACATCATCTGCATCCTACTGTGTCAGTACTGCAGACATACCTACTGTGTCAGTACTGCAGACATACCTACTGTGTCAGTACTGCAGACATACCTACTGCAGCGCTCACCCTCTGAAACAGGATACCAGCTGTTAAATTATAGAAACAATATAATCAAATATATGTCATGATATATCAAAAGATACAGCTGTTGTGTACAAGTACAAATATTGAACAAAAGGCTAATTAAATTGTCACAACGGAGAAAGAAAATGATCCAGGATTCTCAGTGTGGTAAAGTACAAAAGTAACAGCACTCACAAACATAGTGTCAAATATACAAGAAGTGAAATTGGAGATTTTGCTGATTCAAAACAAAAAAGCTACAGAGTCTAAATAAACCTCTGTAAAACGGACAGCAAGTTGAACAGACTTAGTGTGTGCGACACACACACACACACACCTGTAAAACATTGTACAGCACCACTCCATGATGATGTAACAGAAAAACCCAAAGAAGGTCTCTATGACATTACTGAGCACACAGGCTTCATTCACTTCAGGATTCACCTCAAGGACGATGACAAGAGTCAGATGCATCACGCCCGTGTGGCTCATGACAGGACAACCGTGCCACAGTGCAGAACATGGAACCATGAGGTCTCTGACACAAAAATGTTCCTTCGTTACTCTCCCTTTGAACCCTGACCTTTCACTGGAGATTTTTTGACCCCCCCCCTGATTGACATCACTGCCACTGATCCTTCTTCTACTTCGCTGGGAGAAAACACGAATAATACCTACAACGGTATCCATGCATATTTGTGATCGATTAACACCCAACAGTCCACTCAACCTAGCTACCTCACGTACACACATACACATAGATGTACACACACACACACATGCGCACACACAATCACACGCACACTCATTACTCACTCACCCACATTGCATTCTGGCGAGGAACATGCCTGAATGTTTCATATATATATATACATATATATATATATATATATATATGTCTTTTTAAAATGTGGACCAAACACACAGGTCTGGCGAAAGCACTCCTACAGTTCCCAGTCTGTTTCCTCTACAAGGTTGTTGTCACAAATATCGGGAAAAGGAAAACAAACAGTTCTGAGAGAAACAAAAAGGTTTCCATGCAAACGGAGGAGGCGGGGCCTTGGTGGCAGCCCAATCAAGGCCCCGCCTCCTCCTCCACTGTACAGGGTCATGCAGGGGAAGACACTTGTCAGCTCTGCAACGCCAACGCTTCTTTTACATTTTGGGGAAAGGTTTGATGATGCAATGTGACCTACAGAAGTATGACACCAAATATGTTACATATGTACCAACTCCTTCCAACTCTCCCTCTCTCCAGCCACGGACCTCTGTCAGGTGGATGACGCGTGTGAAGATATCTACTGCAGAATACAGGTTTTAACAAAGAGTTCTCCCGGTTAAAGATGTTCATGTATCTGTATAATTCAGCATTTTATTATTATAGTCTTTATCGTAATCTTTCCCTGCAAAGTTTTATACACACACGTTTTGTATAGTAATTTTTTCCTGCTTGTTCTAACGTTGCATATCTTGAGAAGGAAAAGGCTTTCAATGCCTGTGTGGGAAGAATATTGTTGAAAAACACCGACCGTCCCATTCCATACGACTACCGTGCTGTACTGTGCCATTCTCTGCCATGACCATATCCTCATGGATTGTTTGTGTAGCAGACCATGAGTGTGTCAGGCCTGTCTGAGGTGATCTGGTCTGTCAGCAGATGGCTCGTGTCCACAGGTCCTGTCCTGGATCTGGACCTTCTGTCAGCAGCCTGGCAGCCCACATCCTCTCACACACACACATGCTCTTAGGATTTCATAATTGCATACATTGTCTGGTAGAAGTTATCATTCCCATGACCATGGTGTTTGCAAGCACCTTGCTTTCTAGAGATTGGTCCCCTGAAGGACCCCCTTGTATCGAGGGCTGACTTGGCCTCATCCTGACCACGCCCACAGGAAGCTCTGTCACATAGTTCTCGTAGAACATCACACTGGTTCAAGAACTAGGTTCAAACGATTGATTTGTTTCTTGTTGCTCAATGCCTCCTATCCTGCCCACTCAGGACACTTAGTGTTGGTATTGGAGTGAAGCGTTTGCAGAATATGGAAGTACGTTTATCGTTGTTGGCTTAATCTCCTCCTCTTTCTCTTCCCACCCCTCCTCATCCTGTTCTTCAGTCAGTCGCTCAGACACACCCCTCCCTCTCCTTTTGTGCATGGACCTTGGCTCCTGTGCTGGAGGGGAGGGGGCGGCAGGGGGGGGGGGGGGGTTGGGGCAGGCGGGGAGAGGGGGCGGGGCCGGAGGGGCGGGGTTATAAGGAGGAGATCTTGACAGTATCATGGGTGAAGGCTGTGGCGCGGGAGTTCCTCAGGATCCCTGGGATGGCTGGGGAGGGGGGCAGGCTCTCGTCGGGGGTGTTGGCCGGGGGGGTGGGGATGCTGATGATGGCGGCGGTGAAGTCACGGTCGTCACAGTTCAGCTTCAGGTCATGGGTCCTGGCATTCAGGCTGGAGCGACTACACACACACACACACACACACACACACAGAAAGATCGTTAGTGGTTTGGAACGGTCTATTCTCGTTCTCTTAGCAACATGATAAATTCACCCGTCTAACATGACTGTGTTGAAGAATACAACACAGTAGAAAACAAATCACTTCACCGTGAGCCATTGTTTTCATGAACAATAACCTTTAGCTATTATACAGCGACTGCTAAGACTTGGTTTCATATTTGTAATTCTGTGGGGAATGTGTGACACTGATCAGGAACCTCTGAGGGATGGTGGTGGTCTTCTGGATGTGGAGCGTGTCCAGTTCCTGGACGCTGCCCCTGCTGACAGACACGGTGGAGTTGGCCAGGCGGATGGCCCTCCTCTTGGCCCGGCGCGGGCAGCAGGTGGACGGCTGCACCCCCTGCTGGCTGGAGATGGAAGTGCTGCGGCTGGTCCGGTAGCCCACGGACTCGGTCATGCACACCTCGCTGTAGGTCATCTCATCCGTAAACTCGTGACTCTGGGGGGGGGGGGGGGGGGGGGCATGGAGAGAGGGGGGGGGACAGAGAGCGGAGGGCAGTGGGGGAGAGAGAAGATGAGAGGGAATCGGGTTATTCCACTGAGGCGGGACAGACGGCGCCTGTCAAAAGCAGTACTGGCGAAGTGTTCCGGGACAGGTTATGGATCGGCCGCGGGGGCGTCTCTTTAGGCGTCAGAGGAAACTGTGGTCAGGTGGAGCCAGAAGGTTCTGGAGACAAGTGCTACTCACAGTGGTCTTCTCCAGGCAGTGGAGCAGATGATGGTGTTGGTGTTCGAACGCTGACCTGTTCTTCAGACACAAAGCTGCACTGTCATCGTTATGACGGTCCTGAGAGAAAACACACACAAGCATACACACACACAGAGACACACAAACAAGCACGCACACACACACACACACACACAGTCAAGAGTCCGAATCGATTAATGCTGTGAGGTTTTCTACGAAATCAGATAATGTTAAAGTATCCCATTCCTGCTGGTGGTAGCTTTCTGTTTAGAAGTGGGCATTAAAAACCCACAGTGTCATTCTGGAGATTTGTGTCTGTACTGTAACTAAGCTAGCAGTGAATAGCTCTGCAGGGTTGGGTGGAGGGGGAACAGGGAGAGGGGTGGGGTGTTGGAGGCGACGAAAGAAAAGAAGGAGTGTTGGAGTAAGATGGAGGGAGAGGCCAGCCTGCAGACAGACACACAGGGGACATGAGCTACACCCTCTCTGCAACCCCCCACCACCACCTACCCCCCACCACCTACCCCCCACTCACTGGCCCAGGAGCAGAATGGAAGGAAGGAGAGAGGAGGGGGAGGGAGGAGGACACAGAGGTGGAGAGGGAGGGCGGATGGATGGATGGAAGGTTACAGGGAGCAAATGGAAAGCTTCTGAGGGAGGGTGTTGTGTGTGTATGTGTGTGTGTGTGTGGGGGGGGGGACACAGGTGGATGGAGAGAAGGGGGGGTGACAGAGGCGAAGGAGGGTGGGGGGGGGGGTGTAGTGTAGTGATATAAATAGCTGTGCAGAGCTGTTAGTAATGGCATTATAGATCCAGGCTGGAAAAATAGCCTGGTCTGACTGTGGGATAGTAAATATTGGATTAGAGTGTCTTTCAGGAGCGTAGGGTGGAGAAACAGAATAAAGATTACCCAGTCTGAACCCGACCTGACGCATTAGAGGAAAGGAAGATTCAATCTCTTTCCACCTGCACTGTCTTCATCCTTTCTCTCTTTTTCTCCCTCTCCCCCTCTGCCTCCACAGACTTCTATTCCCTTTCTTCTTGTATGCCTTCTCCTTCCTTATGTCCCTCCTCTTGTTAAATGAGACCAACTCTCAACTCTTGAGAACACTCAATCTTACACCATTGGGTGGAACACCAGAGGCTCCATTGAGGAGAGGGATAAACACCCAGTTGTGTGTGTGTGTGTGTGTGTGTGCGTGTGTGTGTCTGTCTTTAACCATCTCTGGTTATCAGCAGGATCCTCTTCATCAAGAGGTCTTTGAAGATTAGCCATAATTGATCATCAACATGACATTCATTTATTATTTATTCATTCTTGAATCCTTTGAGACCTGTGGCTCTGACTGATGTCACGGTGAGTTGGTTGAGCGTGTGTGTATGTGTGTGTATGTGTGTGTGTGTGTGTGTGTGCACGTGTATATGTGTATACCTATATAGCCAAGAGAAAGGACGATGGCTTTGCATGTGTTGGTTTTGTCTGCTGTCTGCCTGTCTCTTCACTGTCCCTATTTAGGCTGTTTCTGGACTAGAGCTGCTAAACACTTGGTTCGAGATGAGCAGAGCAGGACCAGTGTTTATAGTGTGACCCACAGTGAGGGGGAGGAGAGAGAGAGAGAGAGAGAGAGAGGGAGAGAGAGAGAGAGAGAGAGAGAGAGAGGGAGAGAGAGAGAGAGAGAGAGAGAGAGAGAGAGAGAGAGGGAGAGAGAGAGAGAGAGAGAGAGAGAGAGAGAGAGAGAGAGAGAGAGAGAGAGAGAGAGAGAGAGAGAGAGAGAGGGAGAGAGAGAGAGAGAGAGAGAGAGGGAGAGAGAGGACAGAAGGGGAGAGGGAGAAAGAGAGAGAAGCTATCTGTCCATCTCTGATTTAAACACAGTCATTACTGGCCAAGAACACATTTTTATCTGAAGCTGTAATTAGTGATACCATGGCAACCAAACTGTGTCTCTGGAAAGAGAGAGTGTGATGTAGTTGTTATCAGGAACTAACAACTCTGGATCTTATCATCCTTCCCTCCTCTCCTGTCTATCTGTCCCCTCTCTCTCAGGACTGTATCTGACATAGATTACATCAGTTCTTGTATCAGCAAATCTCTTTTTTTCCTGCAGACAGCATTGCTTTATCTAGGGAATTGTTCAGACAAGGCTCTATTTATTCATTGTTGAATGACGGTTAAATAAAATCAAACCAATTAAACAAAACTGTGTCAGAGCAGTTCCTCCCAATCATATTACAGTGATAGTGGTTTATTGACTCAGTCCACTGGCATCACATGTGTGCCTTACCTCTAACCCTCCCTCCTCTTTGTACTGGAGGAAGGCATTGGTGGTGCACTTCTTCGCCATACGAATCCTGGCCTGGCGTACTTTCTGTGGAAGAGGAGAGGAGAAGAGACAAGAGGAGTAGAGGAGAGGAGAAGAGGAGTAGAGGAGAGGAGGGGCCCGGAGGAGTGGAGAGGAGAGGAGGAGAGAGGGAGGAGAGGAGTGGAGGAGAGGAGAAGAGAGGGAGGAGAGGAGTGGAGAAGAGGGGCCAGGAGGAGTGGAGAGGAGAGGAGGAGAGAACAGAAGGCAATAAGCATTACTGTCAAAATGATGCAAAGCTGGATATTGTGCATTATTATTAAACATTAGACATGATCTGCATCGGACACACAAGTGTGTGTGTGTGAGTGTGTACCTGTTGGGCTCTCATCTTGTCGGCTCGTTGATTCTGGTGGTAGATGCGGCTGAAGTTGGACACGATGACAGGTACTGGGAGAGCGATCACTAGAACCCCACTCAGAGAACAGATGGAACCGAAGATCTTCCCTGCAATGGTGCTAGGAACCATGTCCCCATACCTGTACACAGACCAGCATCCTCATCATCACCACACTGAACCATCATCACCACACTGAACCATCATCCTCATCATCACCACACTGAACCATCATCCTCATCATCACCACACTGAACCATCATCCTCATCATCACCACACTGAACCATCATCATCACCACACTGAACCATCATCATCACCACACTGAACCATCATCCTCATCATCACCACACTGAACCATCATCATCATCATCACCACACTGAACCAGCATCCTCATCATCACCACACTGAACCATCAACATCATCATCACCACACTGAACCATCATCACCACACTGAACTATCAACATCATCATCACCACACTGAGCCATCAACATCATCATCACCACACTGAACTATCAACATCATCATCACCACACTGAACCATCATCATCATCATCACCACACTGAACCATCATCATCATCATCACCACACTGAACCATCAACATCATCATCACCACACTGAACCATCAACATCATCATCACCACACTGAACCATCAACATCATCATCACCACACTGAACCATCAACATCATCATCACCACACTGAACCATCATCACCACACTGAACCATGAAAATCATGATCACCACACTGAACTATCAACATCATCATCACCACACTGAACCATCAACATCATCATCACCATATTTATGAAAATCATTCAACCCCCCATCCTCCTCCTCCCCATCCTCCTCCTGTTGATCTACTGTATTAAACCTCCACCATGGTTTGTTTATGGACGTTATTATTGCTGATCACTAAAACATGCGATGAAGAAGTCCTCCGCAATCTCTTTCATGGTGATGTGAACGTCTGATTCATGACACATCAGCAGCCTGTGCTGGGGAGATCAGTCATCCGTCTCCAAGCCCCAGACTGGGTTCACAGAGGAAAATACCAGGAAATTATTATCAATTGATTTCACTTTAACTGCCAAACACACACACACAGAAAAACACACAGGTTGTTTCAAATTGCCTCATATGCCACTGCTTCTCATTGGCTCAAGCCCGGCCTATAAATCACCCCAGGAGCAAAGCGAGGGATGGAATGATGGAGGGATGGATAAGAAGCAATAAAGGAGGAGGGATGAGGCTGAGCAAGAGCAGGGGAGCCTGGAGTTCCCACATTCATCATCAGAACTGTAGTAGGGACGAGGTGGAGGAGAGGAGAGGAGGGGAGGAGGGGAGAGGGGAGGAGGAGAGGGGAGGAGGAGGGGAGGGGAGGGGAGGAGGGGAGGAGAGGGGAGGAGGGGAGAGGAGGGAGGGGAGGAGGAGGGGAGAGGAGGGGAGAGGAGGAGGGGAGGAGAGGGGAGGGGGGGGGAGGGGAGGGAGTGGAGGAGAGGGGAGGGGAGGAAAGGGGAGGAGAGGGGCGGAGGGGAGGGGAGCCAGTAAGGGGTCTGCAGTCAGAATGAGCTTTAGCATCCACACACACACTGAATCATCCACATCTGCCACAAGAGAGTAGTGTGTGTATGTGTGTACAGTGTGTGTGAATGAGAGAGAATGTTGATCACTGTCCCTCGCCTTGCAACACCTAATGGTCTCTCTTAATCAATCATCATTGGTCCTGACGCTCCTGGCTCCTGATTGGTAGGCGTCCAGGAGTGGGTGTATTTAAAAGGCGTTGGTTCGCAGATAAGAGGCAAAACATGTTAATGATCTGGAGAAGGACAGTCCTTATCATAATGTCTTCTCTCTGTGACATGCATAGCAATAGCAGTGAAGTACTTTTAGGAGAGGAGAAGAAAGTGGAGAAGCGAGGAGAAGAGGAGAGTAGAGGACAGGACAGGAGAAGAGAGGAGGAGAGGACAGGACAGGAGAAGAGAGGAGAAGAGGGGAGTAGAGGACAGGAGAGGAGAAGAGGGTAGTAGAGGACAGGACAGGAGAAGAGAGGAGAAGAGGGGAGGACAGGACAGGACAGGAGAAGAGAGGAGAAGAGAGGAGGACAGGACAGGACAGGAGAAGAGGGGAGGACAGGAGAAGAGAGGAGAAGAGGGGAGGAGAGGACAGGACAGGAGAAGAGGGAGGACAGGAGAAGAGAGGAGAAGAGGGGAGGAGAGGACAGGACAGGAGAAGAGAGGAGAAGAGAGGAGGAGAGGACAGGACAGGAGAAGAGGGGAGGACAGGAGAAGAGAGGAGAAGAGGGGAGGAGAGGACAGGAGAAGAGAGGAGAGATGGGGGACAAATGACAGTCTGTAAACGATTCACACAACTGCTTCACGGCTCATATCTTCGCACAACTTTAGCTGTGACCGTATCGGCCTTTCAGCCGACCCATTTCATCCCTAGTAACTTAGGTATACGTGCTCTTCTAACCCTGATTCCTTGTCCGTTGGAGCGTCAACACAACATCACCCGGTGTTGTACATCCCCGGGCCCGGCCCGAACCCTGAAGACCAAGCCACATGGATAGAGAGAAGATGGAGAAAGAAATTGAGAGAAATGGAGTGAGGGGGAAGAGAGAGGAAGAGAGAGAAGAGGGAATCCCTTAGTCTGAAGGGGCTAAAGTGGCAGTGTGTTACATTAATGCCCATTAAAGGGGCAAACATTTCCGTTTCTCTCTCTCTTTCACTCTCTCTTCCATCTCTCCTTATCTCTCTATCGCTCTCTCTCCCAGGTTGCCTTCTTCATTCCCATCCAGTCTCTCTCCCCCTTGTCTCTCTCTCCTTGTCTCTCAGGGCAATGATTTATCGACGGAGCCTAATGCTGTTAGCCTTTTTAGCCTCCCAGAGACAGTCCTGCAGTAATTCCCTACAGTGTGTGACTTGGCCTTGATCCCGTGGTGCCCCCTCCACCACACCCCAGAGGAAGCACAGAACCGGGATTCAGAGGCTCGGATCTATCCAGACCTACTCTACCTTCTACCACAGGAGACCTGGAGTGTGCTGGGGTAACTCACACAGGGGAGCAGAGATAAGGGACACAAGCAGAGAGAGATAAAAAGTGTCAGCGAGAGAGAGAGACAATGAGAGAGAGAGAGAGAGAGAGAGAGAGAGAGAGAGAGAGAGAGGGAGAACACAGAGAAAGGGACAGAGAGAGAGAGAGAGAGAGGGGGGGGAGAACTTTGACAGTCAAAGCGGAAGCATAGTTGTAGTGCTGCTGTTAGGAAACGTGTTCCGTGAAGATCCAATTCCAAGTTCGAAGAAGCCTGCTTTATTTACCACTTCCTGTGTAGAGGAGCGAGGCCTGTGATTGATCTCTGGTGTCGCAGCCAGCATCGAGAGGCGTCGGAGGAAAGCCCCTACAACATGTGTGTTTGTGTGAGTGTGTCCCTATGTGTGCTTAGCAGTCAACATGGGAAGACCAACTGGAGGTTCTAAGTTCATTTCCAGAGAACTCAAGAGATGTTACATGAGCTGAACTTCTACAAAACCAAAGTGATTCTCAAAAATAGACTCTTCTCCCCAAGAACAGCATCCTATTCCCCAGTCCTGTCAGTTTTACTTCTAGATCATTCTTTCACAACCACATTTTACCATCTGGAGTCACTCCCCAGACACTTCCAGTGTCTCCCCCCTTCTGCCTTCTGCCTTCTCTCTCTCTCTCCTCTATTTATTTCTGCCTCGTTCTCTCTGTCTCTCTATTGGTCTCTGTTTCTATCTCTCTCCCTCTCTCTCCCTCTCTCTTTCTCTCCCTCTCAATCTCTCTCCCTCTCTCTATCTCTCTCCCTCTCTCTATCTCTCCCTCTCTGTCTCTCTCCCTCTCAATCTCTCTTTCTCTACCTCCCTTTCTCTATTTCTAAGGTCACCCTACTGGTTGCTGGGTAAGTGGATGAATTACAAACAACCAGCTAAAAACAGCCTCCATCCTCCTGCTCAGAATAAACCTGCTCCTAACAGACCACGTCATTCTGTTGACACACGCACATATCTCATCTATTCTTTCTACTAAAACATTCCCAACTCTTGAAGTAAATATACACCCACAAACACTGTGTGTATATATGTGTATACACACACACACACACACCACCATCATGATCATCATCATATCACTTGTTCTGGTCTCCAGTTAGCCGGCAGCTGGGCCAAAGTCTTTCTACAGCTCATTATTGCTAAAATCATCTCATTGCAGTGAGCTCTAATGATAAATAATGGATGCCACAGTGTGGACTGGTGTACCATATTTGTATGGCTCTTAGCCTTGCCCTTCAAGGTACCTCTGGCTAAAAAGGAAAATGCAACCCAAGCCGAGCAGGTCTGCTGGCCACAAGCCCAGAGAGAGAGAGAGAGGAGCCTGCGTCTGGAGACCGAGGTACAACGCAATGTCTCTCTATCTCTCTCTCTCTCGCTGTCTCTCTCTTGCTGTCTCTCTCTCTGTCTCGTTGTCTCTCTCTCGCTGTCTCTCTCTTGCTGTCTCTCTCTCTCGCTGTCTCTCTCTCGCTGTCTCTCTCTTGCTGTCTCTCTCTCTGTCTCTCTCTCTCTCTGTCTCTCTCACTCTGTCTCTCACTCTGTCTCTCTCATTCTGTCTCTCTCACTCTGTCTCTCTCTCTCTGTGTCTCTCACTCTGTCTCTCACTCTGTCTCTCACTCTGTCTCTCACTCTGTCTCTCTCTCTGTCTCTCTGTCTCTTACTCTCGCAACAATTTGCTCCTCAAAATATAATTGAAATAATCTGCGATTACATGTTTGGAGCCACATTATAGACTGACTTACCAACTTCAACTTCTTGCTTTTGTAGATTTGTGGACATGTAGATCAATATCATGATTCCACATAGCATTGCAGTTTTCGTTTTGCTGTGATTTGAGCCTGTTAGAGTTTCTGTATAATTGTGGGGGAGTCTGGTGGAGTGAGATAACGAGATACACAAGGTAACCAACACATTGTCTCAGACAGTCAGGCCCTACCCTCCCTCCCTCCCTCCTTCTTCTGCTTCCTTCTCCTCAACTCTTGTCAGCCATTCCTACTCGCTCTCCTTTCTCCGGTCAGCCTGTTTCGGCTAATCAGAGAGGAAGCCAACAGTTACTGGGGGCAAGGAAGGACTCCAGCCAGAAGACATCTTACTGCCATGGACTGAGGAGGGAGGGAGGGACAGGGAGACAGGGAGAAGGGGAGGACAGAAGGAGAGGTGAAAGTAAAGGTGGAAGTAAAGGTGAAAAGCAGAGTGTTACCAGCAGGGTTACGGTGATAATAAGAGTCAGAGAGGGAGGTCAGTCATCACAAGATGAGAAGAGAGAGAGAGTGGCGGTTTGTCAGGGAGCCAGGGGATGAGTGGATGAGGTGCGGCAAAGAGAGGACAAGTCAGAGGAGAGGGTGATGTCAGAGGAGAGAGAAGCCATTTCTGATGTGAGATCTGGCAACCTGAAAAGGAGGAACGGGGAGGACAGGAGGACAGGAGGAGAGGAGAGGAGGAGGAAAAGAGGGGGAGCGTAAGATGAGAGGACAGGAAGAGGAGGACACAAAGGAGCATAGGAGAACCTGAGAGGAGAGGACATGAGAACAGTGTCATGCAAGTGTCCTATCCTATATATAGCTGTATAAACATACCAGCGATCTATTGTGTACGTTAACTGCTATCAGGATCACAGAGGACACACACACACTGATGGGAGTGCACAGGACTGGCTGACCAGGAGACTGCCTGGTGCTAGCAGGTTCTGTAAGCCACTATGTGAGTTAGGCTGAAATAATGATCCATGCTACTGTGCTGGTATATGAAACGTATGAATGTTGATTATAACTCTGGATCTAGAGTTCAAATCTGAAATGTCTGTTCGCTTCAGGTCCACGTCTGTTAGGAGACATGGAGAGAGGAAGTAACCAAAGTATACACAGAGAGAAAGGAGATGGGGATGGGGAGACGGATGGAGGGATGAGCGAGGGAGGGAGGGAGGGATGGAGGAAAGAGCAGGGATACGAGGGAGGGAGAAACAGAGAGACAGAAAAGGGGACCAGGGGAGATCAAAAGAAGGAGCCCGGTGGATGATGAAGAGCGAAGTCTAAAGAAGACCTCAGACTGAGTGTCCAGCTCTGATCTTGGTTCTGCGGCCTGATGGAACTGATAACAGACCATTAGTGCTGACCAGGGCTGAGAGAGAAGCAGGCGATCGTTATCGACACGATGCAATAAAATCCAGGGCCATCTAAACAGATTTAAGGAGAGCAGGGAGGACAATTAAAACAGTTTACTGCTTGTAGATAGACTGCAGCACAGGACTGAAGGTCCCAAAGAAGAGTGCAGCTTTTTCCCCCCCCAAGAGGATTCTTGTTTTACAATAAGGAAACCATGGAACCGATCCTCTCGTCTGATTCTGTAGCCAGCAGGTTTTACAGTATTGTGAGCAGAAAACAGACGACATCATTACTACATTAACTCATGAATATTATTTAGCAACACAGCTTTCATGTGTTTAGTTCCAAAGCTATAGATGAATCATGTTTGGTTGTGTAAGGCAGAAACGGCATTAGCATTGATAGGTATATTTTCATTTTTAAGATTAAATATCGCAATATCCCATTCTGTGTGTATGGGTTTGGTTACTGGTGCATTCAAATCTCATTTAAAAAAAGCGCAAACACCATCCCTCTCTTCTATTTCTGGACTAAGTGGTTTCTTAGGTCTGGTTCTATTCTCTAGGTTCTCTTCCAAGACTTGGCCATGGACATGAACACTTAAAATATCAAATACATTAAAGTAGATCCTCTTGGTTCACCGATTTATCCTTTCTTCTCCTCTCCTCTCCTCCCCTCTCTCCTCTCCTCTCCTCCCCTCTCTTCTCTCCTCTCCTCCCCTCTCTCCTCTCCTCTTCTCCCCTCTCTTCTCTCCTCTTCTCCCCTCTCTTCTCTCCTCTTCCATCTAATCTATAGCTGCAGCGTACTGTACATGACAAAGAGCCCCAAGCAGCTTGACAAAACAGACACAGAAACGCACACACACAATCAGATCCTCAATAAGAAGCATCAGTGGAAAGCAAAACATCATACTGCACAAACGTCACAAGCGCACACACACACATAAATACCTCCCTCTCTCCCCAACACACACACACATATAAATACCTCCCTCCCTCCCCAACACACACACACATAAATACCTCCCTCCCCAACACACACACACACGCGTCACTCTCAACACAACAGAACTTAGTTTCACTCCACAGGAGCTTGATTGAGGCTCTATATTTAGGCTGCAAGTCAAGGGTTAACTTCACCAACTAGACTCTCTGCTTGTGGACTGCGTGTGCGCATGTGTCTGTGTGTGCATGAGCTGCACCAGTAAGCATACGAGTTTGTTCTCTTGTATAAAGTATTCTGTACAATACGGTTCACTGTATACACTGTACGCCCGCAAAACACAACGACGTCTCTCTTCCCCTCTCCGCTGTTCTTCTCTCACCTCTTCTCAGCAGTGTAATATTCTGCGATGACTAATTGATAAGCAGATAATGAATGTTGCAGTAGACAGGATGGGTATTTCGTGTTTATGTTGCTCGCTCTTGATAGTTAATTGTTTACTGCACCCGACTCTCACATCCCAAATGCACCCCTTCAGACCCTGCACTGACATGACCGCAGACACAGAGAGGCCCAACAACAGACACGTCGACACGTCCTTGACGATGATGAAGGGGCAACACAGATGACGATACTGAACGAGGGTAAACGCCTCAGCTGGTCAAAAGCAGCTAGAACGTGAAAGGTCGACAACTCCCCTACAACAGAAGATCGCAGATCTAACAGAGCGCACTAACATCCCGAAAATGGAATGAGACCAGCGTGTGGTACTGCACATCCATTTCAGTTACTGTGGGACTAAAGACAGCAAAGGGACTAAAGTCTTTGAGGAACACACATACAGCAGAACCTCTGGGATGCTGAAGGGACCCAGAGCCAGGATATAAATACAGACAACAGATCAGTGGATGGGGAGAGGTAGAACAATCTGTCCAGTAATCACTTCGAAAATAGATCATCACATCACAGCAAGGCTGGCTGTTTAGCTTTGCAGCTGGTGTGTGCGTTTGCGTGTGTAACTCACAGAACAAGAGCGACAAAGAGAGAGAGAGCTTTCTATTGACAACCCACTAAGCTGCCTGCTTGACAAGGTAGAAAAGCATATATTTGGCTCCAGATCCGTCCATGTTCAATGCCATGTCGCTGCCTTACAAGTAAGCATGTGCTTCCTTGTGTTTGTGTGCTGGACTGAGTGTGTCGCTGAGGTGATCGATTTTTCCTTCTGTGCATCAGAGCGGAAGGCGTCTTGTGGCTAATGTGTTCTCTGACTGGCCAGGCCGTGGGGGGGGGGGGGGGGGGGGGGGGGGGGGGGGTGAAGGCCGGTGGCAGGGAAGACGATCAGATGGAACAGATTACTTTGGGGCGCTGCAGTATTCATGACGGGACACGTCCACTCCCACAGGCACCCTGGGTGTCTGGAGCATCACCACCACGGGTGTGAATCTCAAACCACCTCTGCTGCCTCCACCCCCTCACCCCCCTCCCCCCCCCATGGCGTTCACCTCCTCCACCTCCATGAACCCCAACGACCTCCACCTTCCTGTCTCTCACACACCCCTCCAGCCCTCACCTTGTCTTCAGACATCTAGACTGTCACGGTATCTTTGTGCGACATCATCACAGGGGGTGCTGAATCACCTCCTCTACACCACTGGACTACAAATCAACTATGTCAACAGTGTACATGCAGGTGTGTGTGTATTATTAGGATATGTGTGGGTGTCTGACTGTTTTCAGAAGGTTGTTCTTGTTCTGTAAAAACACACCTCAAGGTAATCGGCATTACAGTTCAGAATATAATCAGACAGCCGTTGGCCAGGGTAATAATCAGTGTGTTACAGTACAGAGAGGCCTCCGCCTGCACACACACATCTGTGTGTGCATACAGTACACACACACACATCTGTGGGGGTTACTGTTGAGTGTATTTATATTCATGAAGGAGGATTAGGGATTTGCATAATGAAAGGTATTTTTCTGACATCCGTGATGATCCTCACAGCATTTATAAGAAGGATTTGAATCACAACCTCCTAAATAAAAAGAGAACTGTTTTTGAACCGCTTCTACAAGAAGCACTTGTCAATAATAGTGTAGTCTGCTTCTGTTCAAAAGAATGCTGTGACCTGTTCCTTGTAAATTGAGACAACACCAGTGTTCCTGTAAATTCACTTGGCTCCTTCTACTGTTTACATTATATCCTATAGAAAGCTTGTCTGGTACTGCATCCTCACAGAGGAGTGTTATAAAGTGAAGCATCTCTGGGCTCTTAGTTGAAGTATTGATCATCAAAAAACATAATGTCCGCCCACCCATAAACACATTAGAGGAGTAGCCATTTGTGATTGGACCATAGTCTCTATGGAGTAATGGATTCTCCTCTCCTATTGGACGATGAGCAGTACGGCACTTCCTGGTTGGAGGACCCTAACGTAATTTCACAAGAAGAGAGGCACATAACTATCTAGTGATCCACTGCTAACATGATTTACTCGACAGAGATGCAGACAGTACACTCATGATCCAATCACTGCCCACAGAATGGATACTTGATTTGTCTGATTAGTAGCAGAGACAATTAATTAGTCTAAACCATAGAGAATGAAAAGAGACAAGGAAGAGAGAGAAATAGATATAGAAAGAGAGAGAGAGAGAGGGACAGAGACAGACAGAGAGAGACAGAGAGAGAGCGAGAGCAAGAGAGAGAGAGCGAGAGATAGACAGAGAGAGAGAGAGAGAGAGAGAGAGAGAGATAGACAGAGAGAGAGAGAGAGAGAGAGAGAGAGAGAGAGAGAGAGAGAGAGAGAGAGAGAAGTAGGTAGGTGAAGCATATTCGTGGTGAGCCACTGGCTGGCAGGTCTAAAACTTTCAATAAAAGAACCTGGTACACACAATGTTAGCTCTGACGCGAAATCCTGCTTTTATAAAATATGTTTGGACAGCCAGCTGTCTTCATCAGGGAACAATCTATAAAAACCTGCTCCAATGTACTGTTGTAACCTAGCTACTGACTCAACCAGGTCAATAATCCACTGTTGTTTCATAAAGCATTTTACAGATCGATCAGTACTGATCAGGTTATTGATCCTATGTAATTGCTTTAGGGTATTGTTATAGCTGTGCCTGGGGAAGGGAACTTCTCCTAAGTCAATGTGGAGGTTTAGACCTCAAGTTCAATACTAGTGTATCTTAGGAATCAGATAGGTGTTGTGTGTTTGGGTGTGTTGATGGTATGTACGGTGTGTGATAGTGTTCTCTTGTAATAGCCAAAGAAACTAAGTGTGATGTAACACTGTCTAGTGAGGATTTCAGCCTCTTTAAAATAAACCAGTTTGCAGGCTGGGAGTTTGAGGAGGCACTTAGAATAGCAAAGGAACTTAAGGAAAATAATTGATGAGAGGGGAATTTTCACTGAAGTAGATTTGGACTCCTCTCCTGTCCTCTTCTCTCTGCTCCTCTCCTGTCCTCTCCTGTCCTCTCCTGTCCTCTCTCTCTTCTCTCCTCTCCTCTCCTCCTCTCCTGTCCTCTCTCTGCTCCTCTCCTCTCTGCTCCTCTTCTCTTCTCTCCTGTCCTCTCCTGTCCTCTCTCTCTTCTCTCCTCTCTGCTCCTCTCCTGTCCTCTCTCTCTTCTCTTCTCTCCTCTCTGCTCCTCCTCTCTCCTCTTCTCTCCTGTCCTCTCCTCTCCTCTCCTCTCTGCTCCTCTCCTGTCCTCTCTCTCTTCTCTCCTCTCCTCTTCTCTCTCTCCTCTCCTGTCCTCTCCTGTCCTCTCTCTCTTCTCTCCTCTCTGCTCCTCCTCTCTCCTCTTCTCTCCTGTCCTCTCCTCTCCTCTCCTCTCTGCTCCTCTCCTGTCCTCTCTCTCTTCTCTCCTCTCCTCTTCTCTTCTCTCCTCTCCTGTCCTCTCCTGTCCTCTCTCTCTTCTCTCCTCTCTGCTCCTCTCCTCTCCTGTCCTCTCCTCTCTGCTCCTCTCCTGTCCTCTCTCTCTCCTCTCTGCTCCTCTCCTCTCCTGTCCTCTCCTCTCTGCTCCTCTCCTGTCCTCTCCCTCTCTTCTTCTCTTCTCTCCTCTCCTCCTCTCCTCTGTCCCTGTTCCAGGTTGTTCCCAGCACAGAGCTGGGCTGGGCTGGACAGTGTCTTGCTGTGGCCCTTCTGTGATTCTTTCAGTCCGACCTACTTACAACTCAACCGATGTCTATTCTTCTCCGCTCCCTACGTACCTTAATGAAGTCCACACCTCACTTCCTCTCCTTCCCTCTCCTCTTTTCTCCTCCTCACAGCCTCTCCTCTCATCTCTCTCCTCCTCTTCTTCTTCCTCATCCTCCCTCCATCCGCTATCCTTCTGCTTTTCGGTCCCTGTCTACCTAAATAGTACCTTCATCTCCCCTCCCCCTGCCTTTCCTCCATGTACCCCCCCCCCTCCCTCCCTCCCTCCCTCCCTCCCTCCCTCCCTCCCTCCCTCCCTCCCTCCCTCCCTCCCTCCCCTGGCCCTTGAGGATAGGGCAGACATAGCCCAGCTGCAACATTTAGCTACCGTCTCTGAGAGGAGATGAGAGAAGAGCCTCACACCAAGACTAGCACCCAGCCAGACTGTTGTATTGCTAATCAGCTTAGCATCCTCACCCTAACCACTCACCAATAGAACCCCATTAGAACCTCCTCTCACTGGTCTCTAGCAGAGTGTGCGTACGTATGTGTGATGGCTGACAGCCATCGGTCAGAACGTATGCATGTGTGTGTGCGTGCGTGCGTGCGAGTGTGTGTTACGGTCTGTCTCCACTCACAAGTGTGTGGGTGTGTCCTTGTATCTGGTGGTATTCGGGTCGTAACAGTGTGTGCGTGAACGAGAGGCGTTGACATGACACTAATCCTTGTTTTGGCCATTCGCCTCTCATGACCTCACAGGTCAACAAATCCATTTATGGAGGACAAAATCCACTTGTCTGCGTTTTCCCCGGGAAGATTAGAGATGGCTTGTTAGTGAGTGGCAGAGGGCAGAGGGCTGTGTGAAGGGCAGCAGGATGTAATGGTGTTTAAAGGGAACGCCCCTCTCAGAGGGATGAGGGCCCACACACTCTGACAAACAGCCAGGCGTGAAGGGGGCCGAGTGGATGGAGGGAGGCTGGGGGCTGCTGCATTGTGCTGGGGGTGGGTTGTGTGCAAACATACACACAAGTTATCTCTCTCTCTCTCTCTCTCTCTCTCTCTCTCTCTCTCTCTCTCTCTCTCTCTCTCACACACACTTTATCTCCATCCATCCTCTCTCCCTCCTCCTTGTCACCCTCTCTTGCTCCATCTTCCTTGCTCTTTTTTCCCTCCCTCCCTCCTCTCCTCCCTCCCTCTCTCTCTCTCTCTCTCTCTCTCTCTCTCTCTCTCTCCCTCCTCTCTCCCTCCCTCCTCTCCCTCTCTCCCTCCCTCTCCATCTCTCTGGGGACTGGTTAGTGCTCTGCCATCCAGAGGAGGTCTGCAGCTTGAGAACGAAGGGTCAGAACACAGCTGACGTCACAGTGTTCCCTGCATTCCACTGGCAGGCACGCTAAAAGCAGCTGACAGGGGAGTGGAAACTACAGGAGAGCCTTCTCCCTAATACCAAACCACACACACACACACACACTAGAAACCTCCCACCACCTCCTCTTAATGTATGGGTCTGCCATCTCTGCTGCCAGGCATGAACCATTAGACCATGAGGGCCTAGCTGTAGTGTGGAGGAGGCTGTCAGGGAAGGAGATTGGTTCCCAACCACCTGTGCTACACTTTCTACCCAGAAACCCCCTTCCAAATGATACTGGAACAGTATTCAGCAAACGAACACCACTGGTGTCACATGTTACGCCACAGCGGAGGACTTAAGCTGGGTTACATCCCAGGTAACCAGATGATATATCACAAGACATCTCACCTGTTCTGTAATACTAGAGCCCAATGTCATACTGCTACACCTCTAGGTTTAACACGCACACAGTTAGACACAGACACTGTGTGTTTATGTGCATGTGAGCCTATGTGTGCGTAAGTCCACTATTGTTGATGGATGTGTTGCTTGCCGAGGCCATTGCGTAACATCAGAGCAGATGGTGACTGATGATGCTTTCCGGGGGGGCGGGGGGGGGGGGGGGGCTGTTGGTGACTGCCCTGAGGGGTGACAGTACTGCAATAAGATAAGGCTTGTCCCCCAGCCAAACTGGAGATGAGAGGAAAAATATAGTGATGGAAGCCTGCGTTACACTACACCTGCTCAGGGGTCACTATCACTGAGGTCTCCTCACGTTACTGTACACCCACACGTGTGGCTGAAGGCCGGGACATGGTGATAGCTGCCTGCAATGATACTGGGCGGTATTTACAAGTACAGGGTAGCCTCTTCTCCTACGGCATCCTTCAGACGCCGAGGCATTCAATAATCCATGGACACTGAGTCCCATTAGAGTTATGAGTGTTAGAGTTTCCGTAGTCTCAACAGAACTCCAGAGGAGGAAACACTCCCTCAGAGGAACCCTGGTAGTCCTGGGACTGGAGGAAACGCCGGGGCGTCGCTTCTGTTCATTGGAAATGTAGACCTCTTCGAGTCAAGAGTCTGTAGATCAACGTCATTTGCCTGCCAGACACTCCAAGCTGTCTTACTGCAGAGTCAGGCTACAGGCATTTAACGAGCTCTATCATCACAGAGCATAGAATATGACCCGCAGAGCGGACCAGACATTCTAGCACTCTCTAGACCTACGCCAGCACGGCAAAAAGTTTAATGAATGCATATTGCTTCCATTTATTCACTTATTCATTGAGATATTTTGATGATACCATTGAGAACTAGATTGCACCAGCGCAGGGTGAGCCAGAGTGGTCTGTTCTGCTCTGTGTGGCGGTTTGGAAATTTACTGAGAGTATGATTCTGCCAGGACCCCCCCCCCCCCCCCCCCTATAAAACTCACAATGAGCTGACCCGCTGCTCATCTGTTTTTGGCAGATATTTCTGGTCAAAATTCACCAGAAATTGTAAGGGACTCCCAAGTGCTATTAAACAGGAGTGGCTATGGTAACACTGCTACCACTGCATGAGATGATCCTATTAAAAGTTCCTCTACGTTTTTTCACGCTGTCCTGTGTGACCGCGTGAGTGTTTGACCCTGAGAAGCTAAACCGTCGTCCCTGAGATGAAACAGATACATCCTTCCGCTGTGCGCCTGTCTCTGAGGGACACTGCTTCCATCCCCGCTCCTGTTCCACTCGCTCCCTCTCCCCCTCATCTCTCTCCCCTCTCCCTCTCCCCCTCCATCTCTCTCTCCCTCTCTTCCCCTTATCTCTCTCTCCCTCCCTCTCTCCCCCTCATCTCTCTCTCTCTCTCTCTCTCTCTCTCTCCCTCCCTCTCCCCCTCATCTCTCTCTCTCCCTCCCTCTCCCCTCATCTCTCTCTCTCTCCCTCTCCCCCTCATCTCTCTCTCTCTCCCTCCCTCTCTTCCCCTTATCTCCCCCTCACCTCCCCCTCACCCTCCACTCCTCCCTTCACCTAGGTCGAGCTGACTTTATAACCTGATGTCAGGACAGAACGACCCAGGCAGGGTTTTGGAGGGGTGTTGCCACATTAGGAGCCTGGTCTCCAGGCTGCTCTCGCCGGACAGGGCCCTGCAGGGCGGCCAACCCAGGTCACCCACTCTGGAAGGCCAAGTGTTGCCCATTAGAGCCAGAGGAGACCAACTGGTCTGATGGGGATACCAGGCTTTATACACACTATTAACAGTGCCGGGCCATGCTGCCTCATTATGTGGGACCTAACAACACGTGGTCTCAATGCAGTCATATCTGTCCTGGGACCTGGATCTCTGTTGCCCAGGGGGGCTGTAAAACATGGTTCTCGATGGTGAGGTAGCCATGCCAGGGAAGTTACACAGAAGGTCCATCTCCTGCCCCCTGTGTTGAGCATGTTCTCTGGGTCTAATGGCAGGAGTAGAACTTAGATAAATGGGTTGTGAATCCTGGTCTAATGGGTGATGGGTCGTTACACCATATAGCCTCATAGTTAACACAGCTAACGCTGCACTGCCAATCAATAACTAAGGAGAGGAGAGAGGAGAGGAGAAGAGGACGGGAGGGGAGAGGAGAGGAGAGAGGACGGGAGAGGAGAGGACAGGAGGGGAGAGGAGAGGAGAAGAGAGGACAGGAGGGGAGGGAGAGGGGAGAGTTCTCTAAAGGGCTAAAACCAGACGTCCATTTACCAGAATGCCTATCATGTATCAGAAACAGCAATCTTCAAAGAACAGATCCTTTTACGATTGGACGATTTCCTAATTGCAGATGGGAAATGAGTTTGATAGAAAGAACTGCATCAGAGACTATAGGAATCCATTACAGTTATAGGCACTATAGCATTTAGCCACACATTTTGAAAGTTCATTCAGAACAGAGGGGAGGGGAGGGGAGGGGAGGGAGGGAGGGAGGGGAGAGGGGAGGGGAGGGAGGGAAGGGGAGGAGAGAGGAGAGGAGAGGAGAGAAAAGAAGAGAAAAGAGAGGGGAGGGGAGGGGAGGAGAGGAGAGGGAAAAGAAGAGAAAAGAGAGGGGAGGGGAGTGGAGGAGAGGAGAGGGGAGAGGCGCTGCAGCCTGTCTGTTCTGCTTGGAAGCCCATTAGAGTGAGGACGTGTTCTGATGTGGGCCTAATGGACCTGGGGATCACTTCACTCCACAGGCTGGATGAATCAGAGATGGAGGGATGGAGGAGGGAGGAGGTGCTGTGGTGCCCTCTCAGCCACACCCCAGGCAGCAGGCCTGAGGAGCTCTGAGGAGCTGAGCTCTAATCAGCAGGACACCGTGATGTCTGCCCTGCATAGTACTCTGCCGCAGGAGAGCACACCAGCACATCGCTCTTCCATTTGATACGAGATCTTCTTCTTTCTGTTCTCTCTCTCTCTCTCTCTCTCTCTCTCTCTCTCTCTCTCTCTCTCTCTCTCTCTCTCTCTCTCTCTCTCTCTCTCTCTCTCTCTCTCTCCTCCTGTCTCTTTATTCTCCTCTGTTAGTTTTTCACTCACTGCGCACACACACACACTCAGCTTGTTCCGCTCCATTCACAGCAGGCCTGCAGCTAGACAGCTGGAAGAGTCAAACACACACCTGTGTCACCTGCGTATGTGACAGCCACAGAATGAAACGGTAAGATGACTAACTCACACAGTCTCTCTCTCTCTCTCTCTCTCTCTCTCTCTCTCTCTCTCTCTCTGTCTGTACTACTATGTTTCCTGAGTCTTCTAGACTGAGAACCCAGCTCTCTATGGTTGGCGTTGAGCTGGTAAGGATGCTAATAACATTGTGTGAGGGCACAACCAGCGTAGTTATGGTAGCATAATGATAATACCATGACAACCAGTATAGTCATGGTAACACAAGCATTAAACACCACTAAAACCAACAAATGGTAGGTATAGTGATTAACTTGGGTGTAAAGTGCTACGACAACCAGCAAAGGCAGGTTTGAAATGCGGTTGAATACTGCCATGACAGTCAACATAGATGTACCCCAGAATAACCATCGTGTTTATGGCGTCCAACAACAACCATCGCTGTGGTAACCCTGACATTTTGCATTACTAAGACTAAGTAATCTAGTTCAACACCGATACTGCCACAGTTACGACAAAAAGTCTAAGGTACCACAACAACCAGTGTAGTCATGATAACAATAAGGGTTAACATCCCATGGAAACGCACTCACCCCAGGGTAGTCATGGTGACGATGGTGTACCAGAAGGATGCTGGGATGCTGGTGAAGCTGCTGCCCCTGGTGCCCTTCTCGGCGTAGAACATGACGGTGGCGAAGATGATGATGGCCATGGTGAGGGAGAAGAGCAGGAAGCCCAGCTCCGAGGCGCAGCTCTTCAGCGTGTAACCCAGGATACGCAGGCCCTGCGAGTGACGGGAGAACTTGAAGATGCGGAAGACGCGGAACACCCGCAGCGTGACGAAGGCCCCGCTCACGTCCTCGTTCTCGGGCATCACCAGGCCGATGTAGTAGGGCAGGATGGCCACCACGTCGATCACGCTCATCACGGAGCGCGCAAAGTCGCAGCGGCTGGGCGCGGCAAACAGGCGCGCCAGGTACTCGAAGGTGAAGATGAGGACGCAGGCCGTGTCCATGCAGAAGAAGGCCAGGCCGTACTTCTCCCCGCAGGGCAGGTCCTTCACGCTGCCCTTGATGGGCCGGCACGGCACCGTCTCCACCACGTTGGCGATGACCGACACGGCGATGAAGAAGCCCGTCACGTAGTAGAAGACCAGCGCCATGGTGGAGGTGTGGGGGTTCTCGAAGGCCCGCCACAGCCGCTCGCGCGACGTGCTGTCGGGCGGCAGGGGCGCGTCGCCGGCGTTCTCCGCCTCCGTGTCCTCGGCCAGCCGCTCCTGGTTCTCCTTCTTCCTGTCGCGGTACTCCTCCATGCAGCAGTCGCCGATGATCTCCGGCTCGATGCCGTAGAAGGCCAGCTCCTCTTCGAAGGCCTGGATGCACTCGTGGCGCGGGTAGTGCAGCTTGCCCGTGCGGTAGAAGTTCAGGATGTGCCGGAACATCTCGGGATCCCGGTCGAAGAAGTATTCCTGAGTGTCCTCGTTGTAGAAGAACTCCTTCTCGGAGCTGCCCAGCAGGGTGTCTGGGTAGCGGTCCAGGGTGTTCTTCCACGTCTGGAAGCGCTGGCCGCTCACGTTGACAAACAGGATCTCGTCACTGCGGCTCTTCTTGTCCACGGGAGGCTTGGGCATGATCTTTTTGGCCAGAGGGAGCCAGCCCACAGCAGCTGCCCGGGCGAAGGGCAGCCATGTTGCCACCCCAGCTGCCATCTTGCTCGTTAGTGCGACTCTCTGGGGTTGTGAGGACGAGGGTGATGCTGGGATGAGGGGGCCAAACGGGGGAGGGATTCGATTTGACCGTCTCGGATGAGGAGGAAAAGGAAGGCTGGGTCCGGCCTACTCATTCAAACAGAGCAGGGGCCTCAAGAAAGAGGCTGGCTGGCCTCCATCCCCGGTGTGCGTGCGTGCGTGTGTGCGTGTTTTCCTGTGTGTATGTAGAGGCTTCAAGAACAGGAGACAGAAGCGGGAGGCATGGAGGAGAGAGGGGAGCGTGGAGCTGTCATCGTGAAAGAGGTCAGGGTGTGGTGTGGACCTCGTGGGACACGAGCCTAAATGTCAGGCCATTAGAATAGCTCGGAGAAAATAGGTCTGGCTCACAACACAGCAGAGAGAGAGGTCCTCTCTGCTAGGACAGAGTGGGTAGCAGACTTCACTAAGGCGGCACACCTCAGTCTGCATTCAGCGCAGTGTCATTTTAAGTATGCAGTTATGACTATGGCTTGTTTGACAAGAGTACGCTTAAAGTGTTCCAGAGAGGTAGGGGTAAATGCTTCCGGCTGCGTCTTGTCTCTCTCCCTCCCTCTCTCCCTCTCTCCCCCTGTCTCTCCCTCTCTCTCTCTCTTAGAAGACAGATTTGTTGCAGTGCTGTGGCTTTTCAAATTCCTATTAAATTGTGATGATGGTCCAAAAGTTGCAAGATAGACAGAATTTGCCGTGATGCTCTGTCTCTCTCTATTTTCCTTTTAGTGTTGCTCCATCGCTTTGATAATAGATGCCTCTCTGTTTTTCAGTTTCCCTCTCCCCCCCCCCCTCTCTCTTTCTCTCTCTGAATATGCCTTTGTCGATCTAATTTTCTCTCTCTTTTTTCCGCTCTATCTTTTGCCAGATCTCCAGTGTTGTGGGGCAGCTCTGCTGTGGGCGGGGCCTGGAGGATGCAGGGGGCCGTCTCTCAGGCTCCTGGACTCCTTGTATGGCTGTCCCCCTCGGCTCCTGTCAACACACACACAACACACACTCTCAGACACAACCCAGCACGGCGGAACAGAACAGGTTGACACACAGAGGAGAGAGAGTGTGTGAGTGCGCGTGCGTGAGCTACGTCCACAGTTACCGTAACGTCCATGGAGGACCTAGTTGGCCATTTGCGTCACAGTCTGTCTAAAAGGCCAGTCTTTCATATACAAACCCAGGTCCTCCACAAAGGACACTGCCTGTCTGGTGAGGAGTAATAATAACACTGGAACTGGAGCACGACTTCAGTACATTACAGACCTGGAATAACATGACATCATTCTTCTACTCTATACATGCAACGAGAGATGACTTTCCATCATCTAACAACAATGGTCCTGCCATAGCAGCATTGTATAGTTCAATATTGAATGTACATTTTCATAATGACAGTCTGTTCATGTGGATCCTCTGTTGTCTTTCTGAAGAGACAAGCCTTGATCTTCACTGACACCATTGTACTTGCTTCTGCTTCAAGCACAGTTCAATCTGCTAATGGCTTCTCCTTGTGCGGAGATCTAGACTGGGTGGACTTGAGTGAACTGAACTGTATCATATATGCCATAGACTAGAGCACGACGATGTCAGACACATTTCTTCCCTGGCATGCAAATTATGAACGCTTCCTTTCATACATTCTAATCACCGCAGTGCTTCTTAGTGTCTGTTTCCTGTCATACAAATAAAGTTTCTCAAATTCCAAATCAAAGCTACATGGTTGTGACGTATTCTAAGGAGACGAACCGAGAGCTGTCAGTTCTGGTGACCCCTGACCCTACCCTAGGTCACGTGACCCCACCCCAAGCTCACTTGATCTCTGTCACAACTACCTTAATCAAAAATCAATACACAAAATATGACGTGAAACACAGATCCCTGCCTTCTGCGGTGACCAATATTGATGACATAAGTCATTCCACACAGAGAAAGATCTACAGAAAGACACACAGGGCTCACATGGAACATTACATTACATTTACATTTAGTCATTTAGCAGACGCTCTTATCCAGAGCGACTTACAGTAATTACAGGGACATTCCCCCCGAGGCAAGTAGGGTGAAGTGCCTTGCCCAAGGACACAACGTCAGTTGGCATGACCGGGAATCGAACTGGCAACCTTCGGATTACTAGCCCGACTCCCTCACCGCTCAGCCACCTGACTCACTCAACATTGAGGAACATTGAGTAAACTTTCCCCATCAATGCCAGATTGTTCAAGTAAAGACAGATCTCCATCCATGGACGGGCAACAATCAGACTGCCTACAAACACCCCAGCCCCAACACACACAGCAAACCCTACAGCAGATCTGCATACGACAGCGTAGAAACAAGGCAGTACCAACCTCTGTGTTTACACACACGACCAGATGCAACGGCTGCTGCAACACACCATCACTCATTCACGTGCTAATTGCTCGTCAGGGAACAGGTGAGAAGTCTCCAGCGCGCCAACCACGCTCCCCTCCTAGGGTTACGCTCACTCGCTCACCCAGCTCTAAATGTGTCAGTCATCCGGGAGGCTGAGATGAACCACATGGCCACTCAGCCAATAAAACACACTGAGGAAAAGAGCTGGGAGGTAAAAAAGCTTGATTCCTCCCATCCTCCTCTCAGTATCACTCAAGTCCCTGTGTAATGATCGCAAAGAATTCAATTAGACTACAGTGTGTGTATATCATAACCAGTGCAGTACGTGTGTCTATTGTGTTTGTGCGTGTGTGCGCTTGTTCATTTCTGTGTGTGGACCTCCAAACAGACACATGAATAAGTGATGAAGTTGTGTGTGTGTGTTTGCCATGAAGGGTTGGTCCAAGTGTGTGTCCAGGCTGTGTGGTAGGGTATGTCAGAGCTCAGGTTCCCCCTACTCACCGTCTATGACAGCAGAGCTGGCGGGCAAGGGAAGCAGGTTTCTCCGGGCTCCAGGACAGGAAACAGAATCATAAGCCAGGTGGAGCAAACGACAGCGCTGCGGTACGACCATATCCCAGACAGGATGGTGAGGGAGTGATTGTCATGCTGATCCCTCTCTGTTCTCTCTCTTTCTCTCTCCTCCCTCTCGGCTCGGCACTCACTGCTCGCTCGCTCTCTCTCACTCCCTCCAACTCCAGCTCCTATTAGCTTGCTCAACCTCCCCACCCTCCCTCTCTTGCTTACTCTTTTTCTCTCTCTCCTTCTCTTTTTCTCTGTCTCTCGCACTCCCTAGCACTCACACTCTCTCTCTCTCTCTTGCAGGCTCTTCTTTTCTCTCTTTTGCCTGCTCTCTCACTTTCTCTTTCTCACTGGTGTTTTCTTCCCATCACACCCCTATGTGACTTCTGCCAGTCTAGAGTGTACTGTACATTAAAGGCTTGGTAGACATGAAGATGTTATATCAAAATAGTCCCTAGATGAACCATTCCTGTCTCAGTGTGTGTGTGTGTGTGTGTGTCCATACCCTTTGGTTTATCACATCTGACTCAGCAGTTTTAGACACATTCATGGTTAGGGTTCTTTCCCAATCCTTAATGTAAGTAAGGACTACTGTAGATAAGAGGATGGATGTGTGGGTAGGAAGGAGCACTGAGGGGTAGTTTCTTGGCAAACTGAAACCTCAACAAACCATGAAGAAAAACACACACCAAAAACCCTTCCTCTTGACTGGGACGGGGCAGAAGAGAAGGGGGTGATGAGGTGTCACATTCGGTTGACCACTTACAAATACAAAACGAGCGTTCAGGATCCCCTTGCCAGAGCCAGCTCTGACACTGAGCCCCGACTACATATTTAAAGAGAGGAGGAAAGAGAAGACCCAGGTAGAGACACACACAGCCCCAGGACAAACCTACAGAGACATACACCACCTTAAGAAGGATGTAAAGAACCCCATGTGTACACACACACACACACACACACACACACACTGTGGTGGCTCTATTCCTTCACGTGAATTATTCATGTGGCAAAAGCAGCGTTCAGCACTCTGCAGTACCAGTTATGCTGTAACTGGTTATGCTGTAACTGGTTATGTTGTAACTGGTTATGTTGTAATTGGTTATGCTGTAACTGGTTATGTTGTAACTGGTTATGTTGTAACTGGTTATGTTGTAACTGGTTATGTTGTAACTGGGTATGCTGTAACTGGTTATGTTGTAATTGGTTATGCTGTAACTGGTTATGCTGTAACTGGTTATGCTGTAACTGGGTATGCTGTAACTGGGTATGCTGTAATTGGTTATGTTGTAACTGGTTATGCTGTAACTGGTTATGCTGTAACTGGTTATGCTGTAACTGGTTATGTTGTAACTGGTTATGCTGTAACTGGTTATGCTGTAACTGGTTATGTTGTAACTGGGTATGCTGTAACTGGGTATGCTGTAATTGGTTATGTTGTAACTGGTTATGCTGTAACTGGTTATGCTGTAACTGGTTATGCTGTAACTGGTTATGTTGTAACTGGTTATGCTGTAACTGGTTATGCTGTAACTGGTTATGCTGTAACTGGTTATGTTGTAACTGGTTATGTGTAACTGGTTATGCTGTAACTGGTTATGTTGTAACTGGTTATGCTGTAACTGGTTATGCTGTAACTGGTTATGCTGTAATTGGTTATGCTGTAACTGGTTATGCTGTAACTGGTTATGCTGTAACTGGTTATGCTGTAATTGGTTATGCTGTAACTGGTTATGCTGTAACTGGGGAATGGCCGTTGACCCAAACCCCAACGCACACACATATAGATGGATAGGAACTGGACTCGTCCCCTTGGGGAAACTGCAGTCACATGCACTTGCAAACAAGCACACAAAAATAGACACCCACACAATAAATCAAGCACACACACATACATGTACGGCACGTGTAGCAGCTGCTGTAAATTACATACAAATTGTATGTGACTGAAGAGAAAAATGGTTGTGTTCGGTTACAGCAGTGTTTGCAGGGGAAGTTTCAAACATGCAGGAATGTTTCAAGGATTGCAAAGTGGATTGTGTGAAACAAAATGCACACATTTGAACCACAATTTTAGGACATTTTCTGATGAAAAAAAGAAAGAAGGAAATGTCTATGGGAATCATCTTAAAAGGTCATTTTTCCAGACACATGGAGGTAAAGACTTCAACATCCACCTGCTTTGAGTCAACCTTCCACGCAAAGTACAGTGTGGAACATGAAGGACCACTCAACTTGGCCAAAGCCCCCCATAAGTGCTCCTGGACAGGCACAGGTGTGGATCTACCCATCCAGATCATACTGATCATTACTAAGGGACCTCCCTCCACTGTGAGCTGTAGAAGTACACAGGTGTCTGAGTATGGTCTGCCCTCCTACCTTGCTAGTACATGCATAGTCTGAGTACCTGTTGAACCAAGGACAGTGGAGAATATACATCAGGACTGTCCAACAGGGCAAAAACGCAGATTCTCCACTATATTAATAACTAATTTTAGTGGTGTGTGTCTGTACTTGTGTGTGTGTGTGTGTGTAGGCTGTGTACTGTATGTACAATGTGTTAACGCAGTACATTTATAATCCACACCATTTATTTCAACATACCTACTAAAGAGGGTTGGGACTGCCATTATTAATAATGCATGTCGATCAGACTTGACAGGCCACACATCAGTTGGAGAAGAAGGCAAGGCAAGAGAAGATGCTGGAGGAGAAAGCAGGATGTTTTTCAGTTCACATCATCTCTGTCTGCTGGCTCTGAAGTGCCAGCTCTGATCACATTCAACAACAATTCAACTCTGCTGACAGCAGACCTGCCACCAAGAACACACAGCCAGAAAACACCTCCGAGAGGAGCTAATGCCGTGATCACCAGCCTTTTCTCCGGGTGATGTTTTCACCTTTGTCACTTATAGACATATATTACCATCAGGTTTTGAATTACGGGGGGGTTTGGCCCCCCTAATTAAGACTTGGACCTCCCCAAAAGAGGTAAAAACAACAGGGGTCAATACATTTATACATCGTAACCCTCCCGATTGTCATTATATAATTCACACTGTGATTACCATCACACAACAATAACATCTAAGAACCTTACTTACTTACTTACTTAACGGGCGCACATAAAGTAGCCGAGCAAGCATTCAAATTGTACAACACAGTCTCGAAATGAAACTTAATATCCTGCTGTTGCTATTGTTTTTAGAATAATTGTGTCTGTAGAATCCAGATATATATTGCACCTGATGGGTCGTTTGCCACGCAGGGCAGTTTTACCGTTTTTGTGTTGTGTTTGAACCTGCGAGCATTAGCTACGCTGCCTAATGAGCCAATCCCTCATTCTGAAGAGTAATAACGCTGGCGAGCGCCGCAGAGCACCTACTATACCAGCGCGTTAGCCTGTAGCTCGGGGCAGCGTTTGTCTCGCGGTTCATTTACTGCAGTCTTTCTATGAATGATTTACTGTGAGGTGTGAAAAGCTCTCCGAAGGCTAGCCTAGCCTAGCGTAGCAAATCCGTTACATAGCCTAGCACCACATGCTAATGTACCAGAGTAGCCCCCCCACAATTGCAAAGCAAAAAAGCTTGAACGTTTTTATTTTAATCAAGGAATTTCTTTTTTTGTATGACAGTTTTGTGTTACAGTATGTGTGAGGTCACATGAGAAAGGTCAGTGATTTGAAGTTCTGCCTCTGTGTGCAGCTCAGTCGAGACTTCTTTACTGCAGATCAAAAGGTCGGAGGTTTGAATCGCTTTGGATAAAAGCGTCTGCTTAACACATTAGCCTACACACACATTTGACCAAAGAAAGGTGTTACCCTATTCACGTCATATTTTTTTTGTGTGTGTTAATGGCTCTCCTTACACCAAGCAAATCCTGTCTTTAGGGAGGATTTGTGTGTGGGCCTATTTTGTGTGTGGCCTAGCTAGGTCAAAAGTTAAATGTAGGCTACAGGAGACTATGTGAATAGAATACACATGCTGCAAAGTGAGCTATTCACTTAGAGTTCAATTTGAAGACCAGCTCCGTTTATAAAAGTCTCCTCACAGACCATGTGGCAAGGGTGGAAAGGGGACCCAGTGTATATAATTTAAGACTCCTGAATGAAACATGAGGGGCTCACATAGAAGGGGCTGAATTCAGATACAAAGTTGTGAGTTAAAAGCTAAGGATTGAAGATGTGGCTGAAGAGAAGAGGGGAGCGGACAGCGCTCTTAACTTTCAGAACGAGACCTCCGGATTCTGCTGGTCCTGAGGGACAGCCCCTCACCCCCACCAGAGCACAAACACAAACCACCCTTCCCCTTTCAGACTCAAAACTAAAACTATATCTCAGCCCAGAACTCAGTATTCAGACGTAGATGATCTAGGTCATCTAGCACTGACATGAGCTCTCATCAAATGCCTCACATCCGTGACCATGCCTGGGCCCAGGTAACCCTGCGTCAGGGACCCATTTTGGCTCCACTGCGACACGACAGAACACAAGGTTCAATCCCTCCGCATATGCACTGTAAACCTAGTGCAAACAGAGTGGTACTTCTGTTTACTTGAAACTGTAAAACTAACACTAACAAAAAAGTAATCAAACATTTATTCAGTAAACTACTGAGTCGGCGCAGACAAAATCATTTGTCATTGACTGTTTACCAAGCAGCCACACATTTAAGCTCTGTTGTGCTCTGCAGCTTCATTGATTGGCTCTCTTTAAATAGGCAGCCTCTTGTTACAGGAACAATTTAGGGCACCTGCTCAAGCAGCCCTGTCCAATGGGAACAGAGAGAAATATGGTTCTAGAATATAGAGGGAACTGCTGCTTCTTAAAGGAGGGAGGTTTCACTGACAAATCTGAATCCAATCTGTAAGTGTAATACCGAAACACTGATTCACGGCTTTTGCCTCGCCATTGTCTGTGTGTTTTTTACTCGAGGCTACATAGATTTCAGGTCAATGAAAGATGAATGCAGGATCAATTTGTTTGTTAGCCTTTTTTGCTTGTTGATTGTTTTTTGCTTGTTGATTCGATCATTAATTGAGTCATCGTTTTCAGTCTTAACTTCAGAGTATGGAAACACTGAACACGGTCAGGCTGTAGCCAAGAACAAAGAGAAGGTTTAGACATTTTACAAGGCATCAAACTTTTAGGATTGAGGAATCTAGAGTTAGGTGGAGTACCTCTGATTAATGCTAGATGAGTAATCCTCATGTAGGCTGTCAGATATGAATAGAGCCTCACGATAAGACTGACGCACGTGGGGGATCATCTCAAAGGAAGAAGCATCTCACCTTCCTTCCATCTTCTCCTCTTCAGTTTCAGCCCCCCTAATCATATTCCCCTCTTTCTCCTCCTCCTCCATCCTCTCCCTCCCTTCGATATCCCCACCATTCCACCTCCTCTTCTCCTCACATCTCCTTCTCTGTCTTCCTTCACCCTTTCACCTATTTTCTCCCCCCTCCTACTCGCCGTCGCTTGATATTGCTGACCGGACCACATCCTCTAATGTCTTTGTTTGGAGTGGAGATGGGCATTTACTATCTGATGAGGAGCTTAATGCCTCCTTCTGATTAATGATTGATACAAGAGAAGTACAAGTAATCGCTTACAGTGGCCTGTCCTGCATCAGCAGCTCTTGTGAGACAGGAAGATGCCCTGAGGTTTACTGGAGAAACAAGAGGAGGAGGCCAGGGAGCACCCTTTGGCCTCGTCTCTGATTCCAGGACTGTGTCAAGAGTCAGGTGACAACGTACTGACCTCCACTAGGTGGGTAAGTGCCCATCTGGCACGGTGTGCAGGGAGCTTCAAGCAACAGGGTTGTATGTTTCTGGACAGAACCAGGAGCGGGTCCAAGACCAAGAGTGGGACCAAGGCTAGCACACTAAGAGACAGTGGAGAGACGAAGGGAGAGAGTCGAAGGGGGCGAAAGAAGGAGGTAGGCCACATCATTTATTCATGGCCCTTGTGTAATGGTTTCTATGCAAAGATAGCCTTATGTTAATGGTCAGGGTTTTCCTGTGTCTGTATTTTTGGGAGTTGGTTTTAATAAGGCCAGAACAGGAGAGCAGACTGCCAGGCAGCCATGGAGACACACTGGCAGACAACAACACTGCAGTCTGTCTCAACTGCAATAACTACTGTGTGTCTCTAAAGTATATCTATAGTTCTATAGTAGCCCCCTCTTACCCCCCTCCCCCTCCCCCTCATCCCTGGGGACAGCTTGGTCATATTGGTCATCAGTGCTCTTTTAGTTTCTGTTGACAAAAATAAATAGTTTACTATACTTTTACATACATATTTAATGCCGAGTGAAACTGGATCACAAGTCCCAACAGAGCTGTAGGTCATTTATGGGGCAGTGCAAATACATGGTATTTAGGATAGTGAGTCTGGAAAGTAAATGAGTTAAGAGCACTTGAACTCCATAAAAGAGAAAATAAGAGAAAACAAAGAACTCTGAGATGAAGACCGAGTTGGCCGGGGCTGTGCTCCTTTATCTGAACTCATTAAAACGTATCTACTGTACTGTAGGATGAGAATGTGGGCCGTCTCCTGAAGTACTTGAGGCCTGGTAGGCTATGGGTGGCACGCTAACCCATGTGACTGCTCGCCTTGATGGGAAGTTATTATGGTATGCTACCGTGTCTCGAAGTCTAGCAAGGAGAAGCTCATAAGCTCTTAGTTTATGAGGCCCAGACCCCATGGTCAGTTGCCATGGTAACGGCCGTGCCCTGGGATCACTATGCCTACCCGGATCCCCGCAATGACATCATCCAACGGGGACTCGTAAGAGCCAATTACAAGATTATCTGTGACAACTGTTTTACAAAATGCCATATTTGTTTACCAAACTTTCTCCTGTGTGTAGATATAAATAGCTGAGTGTGAGTTTGAGACAGGTCAGTGGTCTTCAGGTCCTGTCTATGGGTGTGTGTATGTGTGTGTGAACATGCGTGTCCAGCTCTGACATATTGTTCCCTCCCATTGACCAGAACGTAGAGAATAAAGAGGACAATACTGTACATTACAGCTCATTAAAATCAATCAGGTCAGAGTCAGACTACTCTACTGCTCAGGTCTAATACACTGTGACAGGGTAGCTGCCCTGCTGGCCCAGACATGCCATGCCATCTGACCCAGGTGGGCCTCCCAGCAATATCACTGTCCCTCACTAACCCAAGCCATAGAGCTCAGACCAGCTCTGCTTTACCTGGCATTGTTTGAGAATGGAAAAGATTTGTTACATGACCCCTAGCTTCACTTTGCCTGTGATGTAGTGTGTGTTTGTTTGTGTCAGTGTGTGTGTGTGTGCGGATCAGGTTGCTTCCTGTGTCTGACAGGTCATCCTCAGGTGGCCCACAGGTGGCCCACAGAGAAAGGCTGTGTGGCTGGCATCGAGACTGGCACCGATACCACGGCAACCTGAACCCTTGGCACCGCCGTCAACTACAGACTACAGGTCAGGTGTCCATGTTGGCTAAACGTTTGCTTGAAAGCACAGGCCCACGTCCACGCTGGCATCTCTGACATGCACACTTGGGGATGTCAGATATGCCATATTTACAGAAGGACGTTTACAGATTAAATCAACCAAGCTACAGTTTATGTACTAGAGGACCCACCCAGACTGCAATGTTCAGTCTTAATGGATTGTGGTCCATAGACATGAGTATGTGCCTTAGTGCCGTGTTGAGAGCGAGGGTGTGTGTGTGTGTGTGTGTGTGTGTGTACTGCATGCGTCTCTGCTACTCCATCTGTTAGATGAGGGATGCATGACAACACGCCGGCTTTATGTGTAATGTTTATATGAATCATGCCTGAGTGGGGATGTGGTCGAGGGATGGAGGGATGGTAGGATGGAGTAAAAGGATGGGCAGGAGATGAACATATGCATGACTACAAGGCAAATGAGAAATGTTGCCAGGACACCCGTAATCTTCAACCCCTTAAACCCACACACACACACACACACAATGTGATCTTCCCTGAGCAGCGTGAAAAAGCACAGAAAAGAACCCAAAACAGGAGGATGCGTCTTCAGAAAAGGGTTCAGGTTATGGTTACAGGTCATGAGAAGGTCAGGTGTGTGTG
This sequence comes from Thaleichthys pacificus, assembly GCA_023658055.1. Lineage (NCBI taxonomy): Eukaryota > Metazoa > Chordata > Actinopteri > Osmeriformes > Osmeridae > Thaleichthys > Thaleichthys pacificus. Next base: position 15,386,644 of record CM042863.1, on the reverse strand, counting down.
TCTGGTTGAGGGTGGGTGGGGATGGTGTCAGCGGGTTGGGTTAGACTGCTCAGTATAATTGCTGATTTGAGGTTGAAAGCTCCTTATGAAGGTTGTAGGTTCAGGGTGTCTCAGAGATTCTGCTGCTCTGTCAGTGTTGATGTTGTGATGATGAGGAGTTTTAATAATGGGCGCCGGGGAACCGTCATCCATTTCACCTGCTTTCAGTTTGAGCAGATGAATCACAGTACTAACAAGAGGTTATACATGACTGACGCCAGCTGGTGGGGTAGACTGGAGACATCTGTCATCAGCTGCTCTTGTCTGTTAGTTAAAAGTTGTCATCGTCATTAAAGTAGACTTTTTAGAGTGTAAATTGAAAGTGCCCTATAACTTTATACGGTAACAGCCTTTAACCTAGCCTGGCATCTTAAAGGCAGGACCTGAAGTTTGTTCTACAGGACTGTTCTAAACAGAAGTTCTACTGTAGAGGACAGTTCTGATATTCTACAAGACTAGAGAGCTACTGTTAATACAGTCTACTGTTGCTACTGTACAGTATCTCTAACCGCAGAAACAAAAGAGGGGAAAAGCGGTGGTGAAAGAGAAAGTGAGACTCCCCTGCTATCAGCTTCTCTCTGGGAGATGTAGTGTGTCATAAAAACTCCAGAGAGTTTCTTCATTATCTCCACGGCAACTGGAGTGATGGAAAAAGCTGCAGGAAGAGAGAGATTCGGCGAAGGATCATTTGACTCAGTTTCTTCTTCAGATAAATGGTTCCTCAAGACTGGATTTAAACCTGAGGCTTTTCATTGTCAATTAGGAGGCTCCCACATACTTTCTGACAGCCTCCTACTGGCAGAGTCGGTGTGTGTGTGTGTATTCACACTGCTGCAATGACACACTGCACTCCCACTCTGAAGGCTAAAAACGAACCAGCAGATCTCATTACAGACACTTAGAAGAGCAGAATCAATATAGCTTCTGCAGGGGCACGATAGAGAGGAGAGGAGACCAGAGGAGATAAGACCAGAGGAGATAAGACCAGAGGAGATAAGACCAGAGGAGATGAGACCAGAGGAGATGAGACCAGAGGAGATGAGACCAGAGGAGATGAGACCAGAGGAGATGAGACCAGAGGAGATGAGACCAGAGGAGATAAGACCAGAGGAGATGAGACCAGAGGAGATGAGACCAGAGGAGAGGAGACCAGAGGAGATGAGAAAAGAGGAGATAAGACCAGAGGAGATAAGACCAGAGGAGATGAGACAAGAGGAGATAAGACCAGAGGAGATAAGACCAGAGGAGATAAGACCAGAGGAGATGAGACCAGAGGAGAGGAGACCAGAGGAGATGAGACCAGATGAGATAAGACCAGAGGAGATGAGACCAGAGGAGAGGAGACCAGAGGAGATGAGACCAGAGGAGATGAGACCAGAGGAGAGGAGACCAAAGGAGATGAGATGAGAGAGTTATTTCTTCTATCTCATTAAAAATGGTGATTCTGTAATTATGAAAAGTTTCCAGTATGGTCCTGAGAACAGGCTGGCTGGGTTGAGCAGAGGCTCTGGGGAGGCAGACTAAACAGAGATTAGGAGAACAAGGAGAGGAGAATAAGACAAGCACAAGACAGAGAAGCAGGAATGATTAGCCTTGTATTTTAATTCCAGACTGAAAAGACAAACATGCTCAGTCAGAGATGCACAGACATGCAGGTTGACTGGCAAACACATCGGGAAACTGACTGGCAGGCAGACATTAAAACACAGGCAAACAGGCAGGCAGGCAGGCAGACTGGCAGGCAGGCATACAACTGTCCCAGGTTGTCGGGTAGGTTGCTTCTGCAAAGCTTAGAGAATCTTCTATTTATAGGCAGCTGTTAAGAGGAAAAGGAAAACTGCTAAATTTTTAAACTCTGTAACTTAAGTTCCCATCTCCCTGCTCCCAGCCGCCTCTCCCCATCCCTCTTTCTCTCTGTCGGTGGTCGTCTAAGGGAACACCGTGGCCACAGTATGGTATCCCAGGCTGAAAATAGAACCCGATTACATCATCCCCCCGACCCCTCAGACCTGAACAGGAAGTCACCGCCTCTTGGTAAAAAGGACAGGAAGTGGTCATGTCTGTCATCGCAACTGCAGTCTTTGATGGGGTTTCTTAAGATTTATAGCGTAAGATTTATAGCTTACTTCAGTCGAAACAGGAGAACAGGGGGTGGGAGTAGTTTTCCGGGGTTGTAGAGCAGCAGAGGGGCTGGGCGTGAGCAGGGCTGCCTGTGTTTATGGGAAAAGCTGACATGATGAGAAGAGACATCACAGACAGAGGAGGTAATGCACCTTAGTGTATCTGACCTCTCATAGCCTGCCTGTCTCGGTCTTGGAGAGAACAGGGCAGGCACGACATCCTGGAGAGTACCTGTTTATGTGTGCGTGTAGTCAACCATCCCATGCTGTCTTTCTCCCCCTCCGCCTCTCTCTCTCTCTCTTTCTCACTCGCTCACGCCCAGCAGAGGACGGTGCCTGGTTGTCCTGTGCTGGTCTGTACTGTGTTTATCCTTGCATCGCCTCCATGTCAACCCTGAGCTTAATAATTCACCAACCTATTGTGCTCCATGAGAGAAAGCTTTGATCCAAGTTTACCAATGGCTCTTTGTCTTCCTCTTCCTGTCTGGCAGCAGCCTGCTGTCTGTTCCTGGGGGGCGGCGACCCTCGCATGATTACCCCTACCTAACACTACACACTGTTACATACTTTCGTACAAGGAGTGAAACATGCACATGTATGTTTGGGGCCAGGTCAGATGACACGTCATGTGCTCGATGTACTGTATATATTATCCACATGCTAAATGTGCTTTGCAAGCTGCTATGAAATATTAACTGTTGAGTGGTAACTATGGTGAGACAGAGAGAGAGAGAGAGACAGAGAGAGGATGAGAAAAACTCCTGTCTTCATTTTGTCTACTTCTCTGTCCTGTATCCAGCTTCACTTCCTGTTTGGCAGGCAGACCAGACTGTCAAAGAGGTATCCCAGAGGAGCTCAGCTTGTTCACTTACAAGTATTAAAGTCATAAAACTAAACGTGTCTGAAGTAAACTGACACTACTATACTTTTAGATCACATATTCCTGACCATATAAAAGAGAGAGCTGGTGAGTTCTAATATGAACAGTAAAATTGTCCTGGGCCTGCTTCACAGGAGCCCCACATCAATAACAGAGAGTCATTATGGTTTAATGACATTATTCACCAGTGGCTGAGCAGAAAGACAAGAGTTGGACCGGCGGAGTAGCGAGGTATCTAACAGACTGTACTATGAGTGCCTAGGGTAAACACTCAGATTTTATTAACTGATGTATTCAGTCAGCAGCCCTTCAGATTGTTTAATTTGACTGTCAGAGCACCTCTGTCAACCCGCATCAGTCCTATTAGCACCGTCCAGCTACGGCTCCACCTCAGCGGACGGGCTTAATTAAAGACCAGATTTGAAAGGTTGTAACCGCGACACCACAATTAACCTCAAACAGCCAATCTGTCGATATCTCCCTGAGAATGAACCCAATCAAGCAGCTGCCTCCACCCCTCGCTTCTTTATTTCCCCATAGTGCGGCACAAACCTACGAAACCAATTAGTTGACACCACCATCACACACCTCAGAGAATAGAACTTCTCACAGCATGTTCTATTATCTTCGCATAACTTCTGGTGGACTGACACACATCTAAAGCATGAAGCACACAGTCCCCTTAAACACAAACAAAACACTAACTTATTTATTAAGCTTTTAAGGGAATCTAATTGTATTGATGAAATTGCCATCCAACCTGTAAGCCAGAAAGTGATAGAGGCAGACTGGCAGGCAGCCACTCTCCGGGCACCAGGACCCGCCAGGGTGGTTGGAAGTGCAGCTTCCTCCCCTTCCAACCTGTCAGCCAACCTGGAAATATAGAGGCGATGCTAACGTCAACCAGGTAACTGGCTACAACCTTTATTATTCTCTCCCACTTCTACCCTTTTACCACTATTTCTCTCAATTCGCAGGTCTTTGTTAACGACTGAATGCTTGAGGTGATGGAGGATAGTATGTTCACGGTCCAGATGTCTGTATCTGGGGAGAACCTATGATTTATACATGATCTGGAGTGTGTCTGTGTGTTAGGTGAACAGAGAACCCCAGATCACCTCTACATTTGGAGGGCCGGATGTTTTGGTGGAGCTGCCTTTCCATCTTCTCTCTGATGGCCCAAACAGCTCTCTAACAACTCCTCTAACATCATCCCTCCATCCCTTCACTCTCCTCCTTCCGGCCCAGCTCCATCCCTCGCTTTATTCTTGTCTGACTGGCACAAGCAGCAATCTCTCTGTGTTCTTTATTCCTTATAAAACATTTAACACATTCACCTTCGTCTTAATCTTTTATGGACGCCCTACTTCAACACTTTAAACTTTCTTCCTCTGGTGCTCTTCCCGTAAACCTGTGTGTGTGTGTCCGATGCAGACCAGAAGAGTGTTTATACCTGGGGGCTGTTCTCCTTTCTGCCCATTGGACACACAAACAGCCTATATAAACGAACCTCAGAAGAAAAACGATTATGAATGGTAAATCTACTCTGAAAGAATACTTCATTCTATCAAGTGCTGTCTGCAAGAGAGGAAGCCACATCATGTTCTGTGCCTCAGATAACAAGCAGTACAAAGGACACAGCTTTCTCTCCAAAAGGTTTAAAAGGATAATCTAATAAACTACTCAACCTTGGCTGCGGTCAACGTGATGTGCCTGCAGACATGGGATGATGGGAGGGAAATATCGCTCTTTCTTAGGTGTGCATGCCTTTAGTAATGCTCAACCTACATCTTTCTCATAAATATTTCTTTATTATTTTCCCACCCTAACTGGTCCCAAAATGTTTGCACTAAAATGTGTGTCTTGTTCCCCAAAGCGTTGCTTGTATCGGCTGGAAGGTTCCGTAAGTTTTTGTGGCGAAAAGTGAAGCTAACGGTATCTAACTAGTTAGCCACAGTCACCTACGTCACTTCCAGCTTCCGGGAGACCGCTAGCTAGCAAAAAAAAAGGCTGCAGAAACGCCACAGGCACAGGCCAGGGTGATAACATCTTATGTAGCTATAGCTAGCTATGTTTCCAGGCTGTGATATCAACACCCTAGGTATTTTCGCCCTTACTACTGGTTGTAGTCCCACACAGCAGTAGTTAGCTCAGCTGTACAAGTTAGCTACTTACCGGTCCGGGGGTCAGGTCTGAAGCAAAACAGAACAGGCTTCTCCAAGTCAGCAAAATGGTACATTATGCCTGCGACGATGTGCTCTTCTGTAGCTGATATCCAGTTCTCCAAAGCACCGCCACCAAATGTAGGCCTACCAGCTAGCCAGCGTACAGGTCTAGCTAGCACTACCAACCAGTTAGCTAATACTTCGTCAGTCTTGTTTTCCCTGTATTTGTGCTGGGACTGATAGATTATATAAGCAATAAACCACGAGAGGGGTGTCAAATGATGATCATAAATCCTGTAGAGCAATCGAAGCCATTCAATATCCGAACGATTGGAGTGGATAACACGAAAAGCACAAGCCGGTTTTCCCTAGTCAGCTCGGATAGCCGGTCACATGAACCCTATGAATCGATTTTTTTTCTTCTCGAAAATATGTTTTCCTCTTTTCGAAAATATTTTTTCCAACCTTTCGAACTTTATTTTTCCACAGTTAAAGGAGATCAGAAGTGTGAAACAGAGTAAAGCCAGTCCTCAAGTACTCATCAATGACACAAATCTCTTTTAGAACGTTTTTTGGGTAACATTTTTTCCAACCTTTCAAAACTTTTTTAGGGAAATATTTTATCAAACTTTTGAGAAAAAAAATCACACCTTTTTTTGGAAAATATATTTTCCACTTTTCGAAAGTTTTTTTTCGAAAATATTTATGCAACCTTTCAAAACTTTTTTTTCCACACAGTGAAAGGAGAGAACATATATATATTTGCAACCTTTGGAGAAAAAAAACATCAGGTTGAGAGTAGCTACACCAGTAGTCCTTCAACGAAAGCCAAACACCTGTTGGACATTAACATACCAGCTGTTCTTTATTGACACTGCATGACGTCATGGAAACCGTACAGCCAGACAAGACGTTTGACAGACAGACAGGTTGACCAATGCACAGACAAGTTAATCTCTTGGAATGAAGAGCAGCAGGTAAATTGTTAAACCTGTGAAACCTGGTGATCAGTTAAACTTCCTTCTGGCAGTTGAAACACGGTCAAGCAAAGTAGAAACTCAACAGGGAACTCTACTGTTAAGTAAAGCTCAATACCCAGACTCTATAGCAAAAGTGCAAGTGTAAGAATGTACACATACAGTTATTTAACATAAACATGACTAAATTCCAAATCAGTGATCCAAGTGGTTACATAGTCTGCCAGCCTGTTACTTTTAAAACCAACAGAAATATGCACACACTCGAACATTCACACACACACACACACACACACACACACACATGAAAGCTAGACACATCTGAGCAATGTTAATAATCTAAATAAGGCTGACGAGGTATTTAAATATTTTGGGTAAACGTTGCCATCTGCATAATGTGAGCTCAAACACACACCAGCACACTGTGCAAAGGCTACAAATCATTGGTTTAGAAGTATTTTAATCATCATATAATATTCCATTTTGAGATAAAAGGTGTAATAATGTTAAATTATGTTGAGAAATAATCATAGGACAGGAATGGGATATACAGAAGACCTGTTTACCCAGGTAGATATGTGCCATGCAGCTGCTTTCACAGACCAGATTAAACCTAGCCACAGATTAAGAGACATGTCAATGAGGATTATCTACTGAGAGGGATTCTTAGACCCAGATTAGGTTTAGATTAGAAGCAAGCGACAATAAAGACACGGACAGTTTAAATATGAGATACTCTGGTTCAAGTTCCTAGATCAAATACTAGATGAAATAGATTAACAGTATATGATGGTGTTCAAGATGTGTTTTTATCCAGGTCCAGAGTATCTGAGGTATGGAATGCAAACATTCTTAATCAGAAAAAAAGACAGTTATTGTTTGTTTTCTTTACATTAAAATTATATAATCAACATCTGGCAAACTCAGTTGACGCAAACATCATCATCCTCCTCTTCCCAGATACAGGTAAATCGATTTGTAACCATAGACGTGATTGGTCCTTAAAATCAGGCAAGGTAAGATGCCAGCATGTTCCAGCATGTTCCTGTGAGGGGTTCAGGTGCCATCTGAATGTGCTGAGGTCTCGTAACGCTACTGCTATGGATCCTATTCAGTGGCGTAAAAGAAGGAGGAAAGAGAGCAAGAGAGAGACGGTGAAAGGAGAATAGAATGGGAGAGCATACTGAGAAGAGGGAGAGAAAAGTAGAACAGAACCGTAGACGACTGCTGGTCTGTAGAGATGGAGATGACGTTACCCATTAGAGACACAAGGGGTCTACCAGGGCATTCAGCAGGGGCTGGCCACAAGCTTTACACTAATGTGAGAGAGAGAGAGAGAGAGAGAGAGAGAGAGACTGAGAGAGAGAGAGACCAGCAGAGACCTACCAAGTAAGCGAGAGAAAGAGAGGAGGGGAAAGGTTATGTGTTCTCTCCTCCTAAACACACCCAGCTGACCCTGCATGAGACAGACACACTTTAGTTCTTTACAATAGACCTCCGATCATTTCACTGTATTTCAATCATTCAGGAACGTATAAATAGCTACAGCTGATTCATTTTTATATATAATATATATATATATATACACACACACATACAAGATTAATACAAACCGAACAAACAAGTTGCCGTCAAGAAGTGAAATATAATAACACGAGCACAGGCAAACCCAACCACAGACTGCACACAAGCCTCTGTCTGAGGAGGCTCTCTGGTTTACTGCAGGAGGTCGTGTCTTCCTACTCTCCCTTCCTCTCCTCTTCTCCTGGGAAGGCTGGTTTCTAACCAAGCTTCCTTCTGTCCAGAGGTGAACACAGCCGTAGGCATAGCAGCCAATCGGAGGCAGAGTTGGACGGGTCTAGACCACAGATGGGGCCAATTAGATATAAGTCGCAGAGAACCAGAAGACAGTGTTTAAAGTACATTCAGTAGTAAAGCAGTAGCAAACATTAACCCCGTCTTCTCCTCCTCCATCCTCCTCCTCCGTCCCTCTCCCCGTCCTCTACAGAGTTCTCATCCATCCCTCCATCCACGCAGCCCTCTCATGCTGCCAGCCGGAGAGAGGGAGGAGGGGGTAGGGGGGGAGAGGAGGCGCCCAGCTGAAGACAGACAGGTTGAGCCAGGTGAGATGACAATCAGACGCTGGAGGGAGGTGGTGACATGGTCCAGTGTTTACACCCAGCCCAGGGCGCAGGGGAGAGAGGGCCAGGTGTGCAGGAGTCAGACCTAGCCCGAGGCCTGAGCAGCTGCCCCAGGACTGGTCTCTTTGCTGAGGCGTACGATCTCCTGAGACAGGACCTCCAGGTCCTGCAACACAAGAGGGAGGGGACACAATGTCAAGGCCTCAGAGCTTGACAACAGTGATCCGGGTTCCTCATGGGTAGATCATCAGAAAGCCAGGCTGTGGATGGTAATGGGGTGACGGGAGGGGGAGGGGTGAATACAAGCAGGTGGACTGGGAGGGGCCAGCCACCTGGCTGAGCAAGCACTGAATGATATGTGGCTCTGCAGCCGAGATGACATTTTAACAGGCCTGTTTGTTCTTGGCCTGGCCACCCCCCAATTGCGCACTAAATATTCATGAGCTCCCCACTGCCTGGCTTCTTATTAGAGAGAGGAGTGGGCTGGGGGGGGTGGGGGGGTGGGATGAGTTTTGTTGGGTAGAAATACTGCTACTTCATGTGACATGGAACAGGCATAATCCAACACAGGATCATAAATATGCCCTGGGGGCAGGGGGCTGAGTGACAATGAGCAAGAGAGAGAATGTGAGGGGAGAGAGGAGATGGGGAAGGGAGAGATGACAAGAGGGATGAGAAGGTGGAGTATGAGGCTGGCAGCCTTCCTCTGCCTGGGGCATACCAGGCCCAATGCCTGGTAGCTTCACCATGAGTCTCCTCCATTCTACCAAGGTTAAAGCTGTGTGTGTGTGGGTGTGTGTGTGTGTTTGTGTGTAACCTACAACTCTCTGTAGGTGTACGACTACACACACAATCAAATACTCTTTGGCTGGCTGTCTCGTCTTACACTCTGAAGCGTGACTGCATATAGCATCCACTAATCGAAGACAACACATGAAGCCGACACACACATACACACACGTAATCATATCCTGCCGCAGTATGCTCAGAGACACATGATTCAGAGCCCACGGGACATGGGGACCTCCCACGTCTTGGCCTCACATGAATAGTAAATATGGTGTGTGTGTAGGTGTTCTGATGTCACACGCACACACTAATACATAAACACACACAGCCCACCCATTTTGTCCTTAATGTATCTTCTTTAGTCAGCTGTTCTTGCAGCATGTTACCTCCAGCCAAGAAACGCATACCGTGTGTGTGTGCGAGTGTACTGTACCTTCTGTAGGTGCATGTTCTTGGTCAGCTGTTCCTCCAACATGTTCTGCAGCTTCTTGTTCATCTCCCTCAGGTTCTCGTCCCCAGGCTTGACCAGGTCCCTGAGCACAGAGCCCAGGCCCCCTCGCTCCACCAGGGGCCCCCCGTGACCGTGACCCCCGTGGCTCCCATGGCCCCCATGGCCCGCGGGCCCCCCAGCCCCCTCTGAGAGGAGACACAGAGGAAGGGGATGGAGAGGAAGGAGAGAGAATGGGGTATAGGAGACAAAAGAAAGATATATTGTCACATTATCGTGACAAAACCTTTAAACAACAACCAATAATCTCCCTACATATCAGACCTGAATAACAACCTAGGAAAGACACAGCAATAGGAATGTCCAGGTTGTGTTAATGAGTCCAGGGAGCCATGCTGCAGGAGAGTCAGGTCACAGGTCAATTCACTGGAGAGGGGTTTCCTCAGGACACAAGCAGGGGTGCTGTGACTTGTCTCTGCTGCCAGCTTTGGAAAGGGCATCTGTGTGTGTGTGTGTGTGTGTGTGCTGCCAAGGTAGTAAAGGGCTCTGTTGACAGCCTGATCGACAGACACACACCTCTCACTTTACACTGTCTGTGGGGCCAGCCACTATACACAGAGATCTGCTTACACAAACATCCTTCAAACACTGGAGCCAAGAACTCACACACAGTGCGCACGCACACACACACACACACACACACACACCCACCAGTTAATCCAGAATTAAGGATGATTCCATATCAAATAGAAAAAGAGACAGAGTGAGAGGAGAGAAGACAGAAAGAGAGGTGCAGGGATAGAGAGACAGAGAGAGAGAGAGAGAGAGAGAGAGAGAGAGAGAGAGAGAGAGAGAGAGAGAGAGAGAGAGAGAGAGAGAGAGAGAGAAAGGGAGAAAGGGTGGGTTCATCTAGGTGGACTCAGACTGAGAGAAGTGCCAGTAAGAAGATCAGATAAGCCATCTGCAACACTGGCAGTGACCAGCTAAACACACACACACACACTCTTGCAAAACAACCCTAACTCTACTGCCGCTGACTCAAGAGTACGTCTGGGCCAGACAGGACAGATGCAACACCACAGGTATGAGCACCAGGCCTGCAAAACTGCTGTCTCATCCTGCACTGGGCTCCAGACCGGCCTAGCTGGGGGAGCTTTCTCTCTGGGTAACCCAGGGAAGTCCTCCAGGTCTGGAGGTCCCCTGGAGCGTAAGAGGGAAAAGAGGAGAAGCATTTTACTATGGTAGGAGGAAAAGGAGAAAGAGGAGGAGGAGGAGGGCCGTGCTTCAGTAGCTTGTGACAGCTAGCATGGCTACGCTAACGCCACAGAGTAATGAACTGCCATCATTAGAATCCTCAAGATGCTTTAAACACTCTGTCATGGGGTAGGGACACCATCATTTATACTGTGCTGATTCAGGGGGGGGGAGGGATAGAGGGAGGAGATGGTGAAAGGAGAGGAGGCAAGTCGAGGGATGGATGGATGGAGAGAGGGGGATGGAGAAGGGATTTGATGCAGAGAGGAAGGCAGGTTATTTCTGGAAGAGTTCCCCCCCTCTCTCTAAGAGCAGATTCCACAGGGAGGAGTCATATGAGGTAAGGTCTCGGTCTGCAGACCCACCCTGTGTTTGTGTGTGTGTGTGTCTACACACCCGTTTGCGTGTGCGGACTGGTCGTGTGTGTGTTTACGTGTCTGCAGAGCTGCCGTGCATGTATGTGAGAGAGTGCGTGCCTGGCATGGTGCCTGGCATGCGCTTCTATGAATGTGTGTGTCTGAGTGCCTTCTCCTGTACAGCTTCCATCTCTCGCTCTACCTCTCCTTTCATTTTCTCACTCCATCGCTCTCGTCATCCATCCTTGGCTTCCAGTAAACCAGACTGATCGCTCAGCTTTCTTTTATGTCTAGCTCACTTGTCAGTCTGGGTTCAGGGGCGTGCTCAATAGGACTGGTGATCACAGCTGATAGGTTAATATGGCAATCAATCAAGACAACAAATCACTTGCTGTAAACCCACCTGTCTTATTTCCCAGTCAGGGAGCTAGACCAACACTGTGCCATCTCCGAGCATGCTGATTGGCTGGGTTCGGGCTGGCATCAGTGGTGGAGGCTCATGTATAAAAGAGAAGCCTGACTTGGTGAGTGGTGGAGTGAAACTGAATGGGAGCTTGCTATATCTGGATGGATACGTCAACGGTGTGTGTGTGAGTGTGTGTTGACTACCTGCCTGCGCGCTGTTTACATTTCCATTAGACAGCTGTGATGACCGACAGGCCACTACACTGTATCTGCTACAAGCTACAGACACACACAATCCAGTGTGGGTGTGTGTGTCTGTGTGTGTGTGTGTGTGTGTGTGTGTGAGACAGAGAGGAGGAGAGGGAGCAAAAAGAGAAAGTGTGAGATAAGGAGCAAAAAGAGCAAGAGAAATCAGGGAGAGAGAGAGGGAGATGAGAGAGGAGCCTCTACATTATTGAAGATGAGTGTTGGGTTCACTGAGCCGTGTCTGCATCCTGAATCATTTACAGTCTGCTAATGTCAGCTCTCATCTAGCTAGACTCCCCCCCCCCCCCCACACACACACACAATAACCCCCCCAAACACACATCTATAACGACTGCACCCCACACAAATACACCGACAATAACTGCACCTCTCACCTAATCCCCTGCACCTCTCACCTAATCCCCCCCCCCCCCAGAACACACACACGGCTACAATAAGTGCAGCCCCCCCAAACTTGTCCCTGTCCCTTACCCACAAACACATCTACAGACCCCACCTCATACATGTACGGATAGCTCTGTAGATTACAACAGCCTGGTGCAGAATGATCAGGCGGAGAGATGGAGAAGCAGTCCCGCACCTGTTCACGCTACATGTTAACCCACCATCGACCCCGCTGCCTTGTCAAATATGTACGTGTGTGTGTGTGTGTATGGTCCCAAGATCCTGCCCTGTCATCACTCATGCCTTACGCCCACGAACACACAAACGTGACGTAGGACAGCTGAATGGCAATGCAGAAGAATTAATGCACCAATGTGCACCCAGCAACCCCCCTCCACACACACACACACACACACACACACACACACACACACACACACACACACACACACACACACACACACACACACACACACACACACACACACACACACACACACACACACACACACACACACACACACACACACACACACACACACACACACACAGCCTGCATCTCCACATACATCTGCTGAGAAGGCATTAAAAGACTGTCTTGGTTTTTCTATTCACACTTTTTGTTGTCTGACAAGCCTGTGAACAGGAGCCCTTCTAACTTTTATAGTCCAATATTTACAATTAGAGGAGAGGAGTCTTAATGGGCTCTGGTCTGGCATTCAATGTTGAATCAGTCAGTCATGAAATTAAAACAGGGGAAGCGTACACACACACACACACACACACAAGCATCTTTCTCTGACATGCTTTGTCTCTCTCCTTTTTCTCTCTCCTTCTCCCACATTCTCCTCTGTCTCTTTCAGAGGGTGGTGGTAAATAACTCCCTGCTTTCTCCTTTCCCTCTTCCATCCCCCTCTCCCCCAGCTCTCTCTGCCCTCCTATCTCTCTAATAGGGGGTTGTGAGAAATAATCACCAGAAAGTCAGTGTGCCTGTCACAGGGTACAGCAAGCAACCAAGACCCTGTGTGTGTGTGTGTGTGTGTGTGTGTGTGTGTGTGTGTGTGTGAGAGCGTAAGTACCTGCATGCACCAAGTACAGTGGAAGAAGATAAGGTCCTGGAAAGACAAACTGGCTTCACATTAGGTTTCATATGACCTCCCCTCCTCATCAACCCAGGCACATGCACAGGCACGCACGCTCGTGCACGCTCGTGCACACACACACACGCACCCCCCTCCTGCCTTGTTCTGCCAATGAACAAGCAATTCCTAACGACTATGAAAGATGCACAGGTTTGCTGGGTTTCAGGCAGTTTACTGACTCTTTCCTCTCTCCTCTTCTCTCTTTCACTCTCTCTATCCTTCCCTCTACTCTCGCTCCTTCCCTCCTAACTAGGTTAGGGGAGAGAGGAGGCACGCGGGACAGGAGGCTATGCATTATCCACAGTTAAATATTCATGTGAATCCTTCCCTAGATTAGAGCTAAATGTTCAGCTCACAGACTAAATGTCATAGGCCGATATGAGCTCCACACAGACCTGGAACGAACACACCCAGCAACCACACGTCCTCTCCAAACAACTTCTCTCCATCCCCTCTTTGCCCCTCTCTCCGGCAGTGTGGTCACCACACTAGGCTGGGCTACCAGACACCCGGCTCCCCCCAGGGTGCTGCTCTAGGACAGCTCAGTGCTCCTCTAGGACAGTTCAGTTCTCCTCTAGGACAGCTCAGTGCTCCTCTAGGACAGCTCAGTGCTCCTCTAGGACAGCTCAGTGCTCCTCTAGGACAGCACAGTGCTCCTCTAGGACAGCCCAGTGCTCCTCTAGGACAGCTCAGTGCTCCTCTAGGACAGCCCAGTGCCCCTCTAGGACAGCCCAGTGCCCCTCTAGGACAGCCCAGTGCCCCTCTAGGACAGCCCAGTGCCCCTCTAGGACAGCCCAGTGCCCCTCTAGCACAGCTCAGTGCCCCAGCAGGGCTCTGCAGTCGCTGCCACTCAAAGAGCTCACGCAGAAGGAATTGTCATTTCAAGTTGCGCTGGGAGCCCAACCAGAGCCCGAGCTTCCCACAGGAAGCTGGCCCGGCGCTGCGGCGCTCGTGTCTTCACACGCTCCTCTGCGCGGAGAGGTGGCGCCGCCTCGCTGCGTGTGGTGGCTGCACGCCATCGACTGGATCCCCCCATGGGGCCTCTGGGCCTGGTCCCTGTACGGCCGGGACACCGCGAATGAATGGCGACATCATGCCAGTCATCCACCATGACCTCCAGAAGTCCTCTGACGCGAAGTAGCCATGTGTACAGTGTGTATCGACCACTCAGCAATGTCTCTAACCATGACTAACCATTCTTCCCTTTTCCTTGTGGAGCTTGACAAAGTTATTAAAAGGCCCGCGGACCTCCCGGTCTGACCTTGGAGGGTTTGCAGGCCTCCAGTGAGAAGGGGAGAGCCTCCCAGGGTTAGGTTCATGTCTGATCTAACGTGAGTGGAAGGCTGAGGACGTGGGGTGGGGGAAAGGGGGCGTTTTCTGAGAACCCAAAACTAGCTCTTCCTTTTCGGGGACTCACCAGAGCATGCTCTGACAGAGAGAGTGCAGAGTGGTGTTGTCACGACAACCTGACCAGCACGGGAGAGGGGAGGTGTGTGTGTGTGAATGAGCGCGTGTGTGAGAGAGTCTACATTTGCGCGTGTCAGAAAACAATCTCTGTGTAGTAGATCGGTTCGGACCGGCTCCTGCAGAGAAACGGGGCCAGACGGGGTGTGTCTCCAGACGGTTCTGGATCAGACCACTCCTACGTCAGAGCACAGCCCTCACCAGGCCCCTCAGCCTCTGAGGAGGGTACCAGAGGAGGCGAGGAGACCAGGGAAATGGTCTGCCCTCCAGCCCCTATCCTCTAGAAAGCTGCCTGATCTCATTCCCAGCATGTCTGCGTGTGATCTTACTCCCAGAGTTCTGCGTGATCATGGAGCTCCATCTTCCACTCCAGCTACTGTTAGAGCTAATCTACCCTCCGTGGAGATAAGAGAGGAGACTGGGAGGCTAATAGAAATGTAGCACTAACAGATCATCCCGCTGAGGAGTTGAGCCCAGCCACAGCCTCAAACCAATCCTCTCATCCTCCTAGCCACGCCCCCCCCCCCCCCCCCCCTCACCCTGCATCTACCTAGTCCTAGAGACCATAACAGTACCACACCTCACCATCATCAGAAGTGTTCAGACCGGTCTGCTTTCAGAGAAGCAGAGCTTCTGTGTTCCAGAAGCAGAGCTTCTGTGTTCCAGTAGCAGAGCTTCTGTGTTCCAGTAGCAGAGCTTCTGTGTTCCAGTAGCAGAGCTTCTGTGTTCCAGAAGCAGAGCTTCTGTGTTGCAGTAGCAGAGCTTCTGTGTTGCAGGTCCATCTGAGCTCCCCAGCCCCACACACTGAAATAGACCTTCTATAAAAAGCACCGCTCCAGTGTTTCAGTAGAGTTTGTAAAAGCGCGACATAGAGACATGTTCTAATGTAATAATAGAATAAGATAAATTGTCTGCTTGGACGCAACAGACGTGAGTTTGGGTTTATTTGTGTATCACATCTGTTGGTACGATATTGTTTCATGTCTCTGCTATTTTTCTGCCCTGCTTTAATGGGATGAAAAGTAGATTGGCCTTAATCTTTGTCTGCGTTCTCTCTTGAACACGCTCTGATCTCCCTGTCTGGCATGCACAGACAGAACCAGTCCCAAATTAAAGTAACCTCAAACTCAGTGGTCTCTAGCACAGGTCAACACGGGTTAAACACCTGGAGGACACCTGCCCTACAAACTGCCAGCGATGCTGAGAGGCAATCAGAGGAAGAGAGAGGAAATAGGGAGTGAAAGAAACAGAGAGAAAAAGAGACACAAAAAGAGAGAGAGGAAGAAAGAAAGAGTTCCATACCTATCCTGCTGTCCATGACGTATGTCTCGATGATGGCACTCTTCTTACAGATGTCATCGGCCATGGAGGAACAGCTCACCTCCAGGTGCTTCACCTGGAGCAACAGGTCACGGTCACACACACACACACACACATCAGGCTCCTGCACACACAACAATACATGTTCACACTCTCACACACACACACGCGAGTGTGTACGTACCTTCTCCTCCAGCATCCACTTCTCCTGCTGAACCTCGGCCAGTCTCTGGAACAGCTCACTGACCTCGTCATCCGAGAGGTCTGCCGGCCGCTGGGACTGGGGGCTGCCTGTGTTCGACTGGACACACACACACACATTATCAGTTGATAAAACAGTCCAAACATCTCCATTTGTCTAGTGCTGATGTGCCTGAAGTAGCTAGCAGCTGATCCACAACATCATTCAGTGTTTGTGTCCCTCAACCCTTATCCATCCATCTGTCTCGTCATCTGGTTTCTCTCGTCTTTCCATTCACCGCAGAAACATCTGCTTGTTAAAGCCGTTCTATCATGTTATATTTAGACAACGGAAAAGGTACAGGGGGGGAAGAGAGAGGGAGAGGGAGAAAGAGAGAGAGAGGAGAAGAGACGGGAGAGGAGAGACAAGCAGGCAGAGGCAGGTCAACTCCCTGTTGAGCTGTCAGTGTGTCAGAGCTGTGGACACTGGAGGGTCAGCCTCTCATCACATCAGCCTCTCATGACATCAGCCTCTCATGACATCAGCCTCTCATGACATCAGCCTCTCATGACATCAGCCTCTCATCACATCAGCCTCCAACAGCTCCAACCCTGGCTGCTCCTGTGGCTGAGGCCCACAGAAGGAGGTCTGTGGCTCTGCTCTCTCCTTCAGGCTGGATGAAGTCTAGATGTGTGTATTTATGAATGTGGCTCTGCTTGTTGTTGCCAGTGGTCCAGTACCTTGTTGGAGGTCTGAGGTGCAGCCCCCTCCTTCATCATCTCCCTGTAGCTGAAGGACGACACGCTGCTGCTGTCTCCTGTCTGCTGGGTCCGACTGGGAGAGCTGATCTCTGACAGCACCAGCTCCTCCAGACCTGTACACACACACACAATTAGTTTATTTTGAATATAGAAAGTATCCAGGTACTGTAACCACCCCATTGTAAATACACACACACACGTGTAGGACCTGGACGAGGCTCCCCTGGACGAGGCCTGCAGCTGCGGGGGAGCCCCCCCCCCCTCCCCTCCCCCCCCCCTCCCCAGCCACAGGACATAGATAAAGCAGCCTACTTTAAAATGTCTGATCCTCTACTTTCTCCAGAACGCCCATTAAACATTTACAGAGTCAGTTCAATTATCCATGGAGCAGAGTATCAGTGGGGGCCTGGGCCGGGCCTGGTGCGTACCGGGGTCGCCTGCTCGGACCCCCTCCCCTCACCCCTCCCCCCTCCCCTCTCAAAGACCCACACAGCTGCAGCATTGCTTGGACACACTCTTGAAGTAGCCAGGGTAGGGGGGCATCAAATATTAACACGGTTGCATCTCTTTGACTGTGTGTGTGTGTGTGTGGTGGTGTTGGGGAGGGGGGGGGTGTTCCCTTCGGAATACATTTTATTTGGACACCACACACACGCATTGTGCATTGGAGACTGAGAACTGGTGCTATGGTGGATTTGAGGACCAGACTTGGAGATAAAGACACTGACGTAACAAGCACACACCGTGACACACACCGTGACACACACCGTGACACACACCGTGACACACACCGTGACACACACCGTGACACACACCGCGACACACACCGCGACACACACCGCGACACACACCGCGACACACACCGCGACACACACCGCGACACACACCGCGACACACACCGCGACACACACCGTGACACACTAACTTCTGCTCTGTGGATGCGCTTAAACGTTGGATCGAAAATACACTTCAGCTCATCTTACATCATCCTACATGAGTGGTGCGTTTTGCCCCCTCCTCTAAACCCCCCCCCCCCCCTCCTCCTCTAAACACCATCATCTCTTTGATGTCCGTGACGTGAATACCTCTACGGTTTCTACATGCGGTGTTGCGTCCGGCGTGCGACGCCATGCAAACGTGACCGTTTTCACCGCGCTGCCTTATTCATGTGGGCACCGTCTGCACGCTCTGCCACCCGGCCTGGGATGAATGTTTCATGCGTGTGCGTGTGTGTGAACACGCTGCGGAGACATGAGAGGACGTCCTGGGGCCGGCCAGGCAGGGCCTGCTCCCGTGTCCATACATAATACATACACGCACCTACACAGACCCCGCTCGTACCACATCAGCCGGGTCCTGACGCCTATGGTACTGCCCGGGAACACACACATGGACTTCATGACACACACACACCTTTGGGTCAAGGTCCAGGTGGTGAGCTAGGTACCATCTGTTCATCTGTATACTGTACTATCTAGTATACCCCCAACAGTGTGGGGGTGGGTATAACTGACAGTGTGTGTGTGTGTGTGCGATCACCTGTCCTGGTCTTGGTGTTGGTGAGGATCTCCTGAAGACGCTCCTGCAGTTTATCAGCTCTCTTCCTCTCCAGCTGGAGCTGTCTCTTTAGGTCCTTCAGCTGAACACACACACACACACACACACAGGCATCAGCTTGGAACAGACACGACCACACACCTGCAGAACACACACACTCCAGTTGATAGATATGGGTTGCACTTACTGCTGCACTACCCTTCTTCTCCAGGATCCTCTGGCCATCCACAGTGTCTTTGATCTCCTGGTAACACACACACACACGCACACACGCACACACACAGTTAAGGTACAGGAAGACACACAGCGCCAAGTCGCGATCGAATCATCAAACCCACCGCGCAAAGCCGTCGTGTGTAGATCGCACCTGTTTCAGCTTCCCGATGGTGTGGTCGTGCTCGTCGCGCTCCTTCTCCACGCCCGTCAGCTGCTGCCTCACCTGGTCTGTGTGGGCCTCCTTCTCCTGAGGAGAGCAGCTAGGGTTAGCCAACAGCCTCCTCCCACATCTGAACTCCTACCGCGGCGCTCTTGAGCAAGGCCCCAAAATCGACTCGAATCAAGTGAGAGGAAGAGCCTAGCTTGTCTCAAGTCGTATATGCAGTGGTGGTGAGATAGAGACTAAGTGACCCATAACAGGAAACAAAATGATTCACTTAAGTCATTAGCAGAGTTGTTTTTGTTCCGTCACTATCAGCTCTTCAACTCTACTTCCTCCCTACATTCCTCCAGACAGAGAACAGCATTCTCCTCCACAGCTTCAGTATAATTAGCTTGGTGTTCCCACACCCTGATAATAGAATGATCTACAGTGGAAGTGGGATTTACATATTAGGTTGATCCTGTGTAATAGTTTAATTTAGAATTAACCTCGTAGTACCGCTACAGAGTCAAAAACATCTCTAATTGGATCAGAGGATCTTATTTGGAGTAGGGCCGTACTGCACAGTGCGTCCACACACACACACACACACACACAAGTTAATGAGACACACTCACACCTATGATGAAGCCCTCCAAACCAATTACAGCCCACAGGCTTCCACTGCTGGAGTAACCACAGAGTTCCTGTGTGTGTGTGTGTGTGTGTGTGTGTGTAGCGTGTTTACAGGCATGGATGTGTGGCTCTACCTCAAGCTGGACAGTGTGGTCCTTCTGCAGCTTCTCAATGTTCTCCTGGTGTTCTAGTGTGTTCTTTTCCATGTTCTCCTGCAAAGCACAGACAGGAACGTGAGAACCAGAACCATGTCAGTAGTCACTGCTAAGATGAGATCTAATGACGGAGGTTCGGTAGACGAGGACAAGTCAAGACGCTTACTTGGGAGAACTGTCTTTCACCGGCTCATTCCCTCACACACACCCCCACCCACCCCCACACCCACACACCCACACACCCACACACACACACACACACACACGGGAGACAGTGAGGTTGAACAGGGATGTAGTGACACCTTGTGGAGCATGTCAGGGAGGGGCAGTACTAATTCTTAGACGAGTGTGTGCGTGCATGAAATAAACGTGTCCCTGTGTGTGGTGGGCGTACCTCGGCCTCCTTCAGCCTGCGCTCAAACCAGCCCTTGGTTCCCTCCATGGCCTGGACCTGGGCCTGCAGCTCCTCCACACTCTGCTGGAGGCCCTCCAGTTCCCTGCAGCGAGCCTGGGGGAGGAGGGGGGAGTC
>CM042863.1:15278816-15361316 GCA_023658055.1 Thaleichthys pacificus | reverse complement strand
TAAGCTTCATCAGAGTACAGTGACAAAGGAATCCCGGAAACACAATGTGTGTGGTTTATATTTAGGATTACAGGTGCCTATCCTCAGCCAGTGTTAGTAGAAGCAGCTAGCCAGAGCCTGTATGTAATGTATGTATATGTAAACGGCGTGGGCGTAGTCAACGTGTTGCTAGGGCCAGCTGGCCCTGCCCCAGGCAGCCTGCAGTAAGGACCAGTCACACGGAGGTCGGTCTACCCGGCCAATCAGATTATCAGGCATTAAAGAATGTCATGTTGAATTATTTAAGATGATGGAACTCTACTCACCGCTTAGCTCGTTTACTCTTTGCTCCAGCTTGACACACTTTGATTCTGCCTGCCAACACCAAAAACAGTTATGTTTTTAAAGTGACCTGGTATTTAATATTCCACTAGGGGGAAATGTTGTGGGAAAACTGGAAGGACTCAAAACACTAACAGAGAGTCATTTAACAAAGAACGAGGGGATGGGAACTCGCTGGAGAACACCCAGCTGTTTAACTCACCTGTTCCACTCTGTCATTGGTTCCTGTGGAAGACTCCTCCCCTTTTCCGCTGACGTCAGATTGACACTGGACACCGTTGCTGTCACCACTGTCTGTCTCTGTGGTGTCATTGATCTGAGCCCGCCTCTCCATGTGCTGTTGAAGGGCTGGAGGGGATGGGGAGGTAAGGAGAGGGTGTATTTAAATTGTTGTATTCTTAGATTGTTTAGTTCTTAAAAATAGTTAAACTTAGTATTTTTACTTAATTTAAGATTCGCATATGTTTAGTGTTTTGCACCTCCCTGTCACAGTAAATTCCGTGTTTGTATAACATACATGGCGAATAAACCGAATTCTGATTCTGATTCTTTGGAACATACACACACACACACCAACTTTCTCAAAGACAAGGATTATGTCTCAGACAAGCACACATACATACACACCAACTCTAAACTCAAGACAACCCACACACACCTGCCATCTTCTTCTGGAGGGCGGCATTTTCGGCTTGCAGGCGGAGCAACTCTGCATCTACAGGTGGGGAGGCGGGGCTGGAGGCTGCAGGGGGAGGAGTCTTCCCCTCCTTCAGACACTGGTTCTCCTGCTCCAGCTGTTCGATCTGGGAACACAGCTAGAATCCAGAGGAACACACAGACCATTACTTTGTGATCAGACGTCAAATCATTGGAATTCATTTAGAAATGTAACATATTACACCCGATAGCCGTATATTTCATCCA
Organism: Thaleichthys pacificus; assembly: GCA_023658055.1. Taxonomy (NCBI): domain Eukaryota; kingdom Metazoa; phylum Chordata; class Actinopteri; order Osmeriformes; family Osmeridae; genus Thaleichthys; species Thaleichthys pacificus. The sequence goes on along the minus strand of CM042863.1, from coordinate 15,360,071 downwards.
AATGAATAATAATAATAATAAGACTTTATTTATATAGCACATTTCATACAAGAATTGTAGCTCAAGGTGCTTTACATAAAATCAATAAAAACAATAATACAAGTGATAAACAATTCAACACATACACACCTTGGACAGCTCCTGCATCAGGGTGCTGTTCTGCAGTCTGAAGTCGTCCTCCTGGCTGTGCAGTTTCCCCTGCAGCATCTCATTCTCACTGAGCAAAGCATCCACCTCCTGACGACATCACAGACAGGAGTTTAAACAGAGATAAACGTTCTACTGGGTGACACAAAGTATATAGTCTCCCCAGCAGATAGCACAGTTGAAAACTTAAGACTAAGAAAAAGGATGTGAATCAATCAATGTAGTATCATACAACTCACCTGAGCTTTTTTGCTCTTATTTAAAGCCTGAGGATAAAAATGTAAAACAAAAACATAATAGTTACAGCCCAAACACAACTCTTTCTATTTACAACTATGACTAGGTGTAGAGTCTAAATTCGAACATCAGCAAACTGTAAACACTTATTATATGACTCATGCAGTAAGCTCCAGGGGAAAGTCTTAAAAACAGGCATGCTTGTTTTAGGCAGAGTTTAGATAGACTCTATGACACAGAGTTTTTCTGTTTCAGATATATGGGGCCATGAACCAAAGGTTAATTTGGTCACAAACACACTATTCCCAGTTCTGGTCAGAGCCTGTAGAAGCTTGATCTCTACCTTCTGGGCTTTGATGTAGTCCTTCTCCAGGGTCACAGTCTTCTGGCGAACGGCAGTTAGCTCTGAAACACACAGCATTTACGTAAGGATTTAAGGAATAACTCATTCCCTGGGTTATTCCTCGGGAATAGTGATGAACTTAACCTTTCTGGCAAACAGAGATGGATCTAAATTCACGCCGACTTTGCTGTTTCTTAACCTCTTAATTTTTACATGATCATGAGACTGTACAATAACAGACCCAATACACATAAACACCTTACCTGCAATGTTCTTGCGCAGGTCGTCAGACAGCTGGTAGTTCTGTGTTCTGAGTTCCAGCAGCTGAGCCTGAAATAATTTAATACGATAATAATCATTCAGATTTTCTGTTCGTGTTGGGTGCATGACTACAATGAGAAATCATAATGCTTTGGATTTTCATTATCACTAGGAAGGGATTCATGTCAGCACCAAACTATTAGATAAGCTTCCGCACAATAATAGTAGCTAGCTAGGTAGATAGCAATGTCTGTTTATCTCTTTCTCTGACCTGATTAGCAGGCTAGCTAGTCTAGCACAATTCACATTTGTTTACAACATCCAACACTGCATGTTATTCCCGTGGTGGACATCAAGACACTATCGGAGAGTGCTGACACAAGCTTGATTATAGCTAGCGAGACCAGGTAGCATATTAATCATACAAATATGATATAAAACTGTGCTATTCCGTTAGGCAGCCAACAAGGTACGTAATCTAGACTAGACAAGAGCTAATGCTACCTGTGCTAGCTGGCCTCTCAAGAACAAGCAGCTACTAGAACTGCTGCTTGTGTTGTCCCCGGCCAGAGCTTGCTAGTCAGCCATTCATATGGAATTCGGAAGAATTCTAGCTATCTGTGTTTGAGTTACGAGCTGCAACCATAAAAATGTTGCCCTGGGTTTGGAAGAGGGGGAAAAAAACAGCAAAGTAACAGAAGCCTAGCAATTTAGCTAGGCTACCTAGTCTAGCTAGGTGGCTGGGAGGCTCGCTAGTTAGCTAGCACGTTTCCTGGTCAATATTTGGGAGATTAAGAGCGACAGCCGCATGACAGTGACACCACGCACTGCAAAATGACAGTAATATTTTTTTGCCATACCTGCATTCGGTGAAACTCCTCTTCGGATAATGCCTGCGCCATCTTCACGCCTAATAGTAGGAGCTACAACTAGCTAGCTACAGCGGGCGAGGACACTGGGCGGATGGTCTCCTGGGCTGAGACGGGCGGGGGAAGAAGCTGGATGGTGGTAGCTGCTGTACAGCAATCCCTTTAGCTACGTCTACATATATCCACCACTAGGATCTCTGCACTATGCATTCTGAGTATATATATGTAGCGTTGAATAATAAAGACCGAAATCCATCAGATATACGTCTGTCTTTTGGGTCAAGGACGTTGCTTGTAGGCTTTACGCCTTATAGTGACAGTTGCCATTACTATTACAACACCTGTCCGATAGGTGGCGTCCTCTTCTAGAGGTTAACGCGGTTCTCAAGGCCTGAGGTTAGGGCTGCCAACCAAATATTCATATAATGTTCGTTTATATTTTTATATCGTTTATGTTTTATATACTATAGGCTATATAGTAGCCTATATAAAATCTTCAAATACTTTCCTAAGACGATGTTGATTTCGACTGGCATTCAAATGCAACAGTTGGTCTACACTGGTCCGCTGTGAGCAGAAACTATCATGCGGACATTCAACAAGGGGTCGGCATCGCGGGCTTCATATCTGGACTAGGCTATCCACAGTGTTACAGACCACAATGTCAACTTCTTTTATTCAATTATCAAAGTCAAACCAATAGACAAATATATCACATTACTTCCGAGGCATCCAATCCGCCCCCTCTATAAAGCACACACGACTAATTTAAAGTGGCCTATCTACCCCTGAATCTAATGAGGTTTTTATCATTTCATTTATCAGGTGGGTATAAACATATAGGCATATGTTTATGGTAGGTTTTTCGATAGAGCGCATGAAAGACGAGGATGAACAACAAAGTTGTGCATTGGCGCAAGGTAAGCATAAAACGAAAGAGTCAAAATAGGCTTTAGGATAGGCCTTAAAGCTTGATGATAGCGCGGCGCTAGAAAATCAACGCGGAAACCGTTCTTCTGTTGACAAGGAAATAGGTTACACTGCCCTGACTGAAACCAGAACAACTTCTAATTCTAGTGCCACGATCATTCAGACTAGACTATCCACCGATGGAGCTGCATGCAAAGTTCGTGGACCAGATGAAATTCCTTTCAATTGGCAGCATCGCTTCAGAGTACAGCGTGAGTGACAGATTTAGGCTAGACGTTTTTTGTCTACTTTTATAAAATAAGGTGTCCTCATAATTATGATTCTATAGCCCTACGAATATTTTCTCTGACTCTGACAATCATTTTAAAACAGTCCTCTCATCATCTGTTTGCGGTTGTAATTGTAAATGCCAATGTTAAAAGTAACGTGGAATTTTTTTAATAATGTAACCAAGAGCACCTGTGTAGGCTGCAACTGAATTCTGCAACAATAGACTCCGATAAACCATAAGCAATAACATTTACATTTAGTCATTTAGCAGACGCTCTTAATTAATAACATTAATAACAAATTAATGTCCACGTCTACAGTGACATTTTCCCAGTAGACCTAATAGGCTATATCTGGAAAATCTTGTCTTGACTCAACACTGAACCGAATGTAGAAATTAGCAGAAGTCGCTGGTTTCTTTTTGGCTCCCTGGTCTCCTGGATGTTTGTTTGTCATTTACACTCAACAAGTTGCGTTGAATTTTGACATGATCGGAGTATGGGGCAATTAAAAACGTTAATCAACATGAAAATTAAAATGTTAAGCGCATGGTTGAGTAACTAGAAACAACTGGAATAACGTTATAAACAGATACAAATATAAAGAATTTACAAAAATATGAAGCGAGTATCTCAGACCTCTAAACTTAATGTCAAACTTAGAAATTGATTTTTTTAATTGAAAATAAAAATACTTGCTCTGTATAAAAACAAATTGTACTCTGATTAATTAATTAAATAATAATGATACATACATTTTTAATTCATTAATTCATTTTTAAACATTGCATCTTTTTAATAGACTGCACTGTTTGGTATTACGTTGTACTGGGTATTTATATATGTGTGTGTGTGTGTGTGTGTGTGGACTTGCTAAACTATTCTTGTAGGTACCAGAAGGTCCCTCAAAAATAGTCAAACAAGAAATGAGCTAGGGTTAGGTATAGAGTTCAGGTTAGGTTTTTGGGTTATGGTTCAGGTTCGGGTAGGATTAAGGTTAGGTTCAGGGGTTAGGGAAAATAGTATTTTGAATCTAGTACAATCTGAAAAATGAAGGCCTGCAGACAATTACTTGAAAGCTGTCCAGAAAAGCATTCAAGCGTTAAACATAGGCTATGATGTAATAAAAAGAATTCTGGACCCCAAAGGGAGTACAGTTTCAGTAACCGATTCGGTGTTCAAAATAACACCACATATTATATTATACAGACAGACATGCAGACAAGCATGTTATTCAGGGGTTGTTTGTCTTTTTTGATATGTGGGGTTACATCAATAACTAAATATAGAATTCACATAACTCACTGTTGCCTGTCACTGTCGGAAACAAAATCACCACAACCTAGTTTTATTTGTCTGTCTCTGTGGTAATGTCCTTGGGCCTTCCTCCCCATCTCCTTCTCGGCCTCAAAGTGTTATTTCTGTTTTGTGTCGGTAGACCATTCGATCCCAGACCTCAGTTGTCAAGCGAAACCTAGGCCTGACGACTGAGTCCGGAGGACTGAAGGAGAACGTGAAGAAGAACCGCTATAAAGACATCTTGCCCTGTATGCATCACTTCCCTTTACTAGAAAAAGGGCCATTGGGGTTCATGTTATCATGGAGAGAGAGGACTTGAATGATTAGTTGATTGAGTTTTTTTTACATTATTTTTTTTTCTTACAAAATGCCTTGCTCAATGGCAGAACAAGATGAAGTAAAATCTGAAATTGTGTACTAAAGTCAACATCTAGTGTACTAACACTAGCTTATTCTCTCCCACACTTGACCTATTGTATCTCTATGTCTCTCTCTTTCCTCTCTCTCTCTGTCTCACCATCTCCAGATGACCAGACTCGCGTGGTGCTAAATCCACTGACCAGTCCCTTTGACTCTGACTACATCAATGCAAACTTCATTCAGGTATGACTTCCCTCTGGCCCCCAACAGCTCCTGGCCCTGTCTCAATCATTTCAAAAACTCCTTGCTTCCTGCTCTCCACACTTACCAGAACAAACCACTGATCTACCCTGACCTGTTAGATGAGTACTATCGCCATGGAAATGTTAACAGCTTCCTCAAGTGGAATGATCCATGACTCCTGTGTTGAAACAGGACTCTGTCGCTCAGCTAGTTACTAGTGTCTCTGGTCAATACTTGAGATTCTCGAGTTGTGGGCAGAACACAGTTATAAAGCAGTTATTCTCTGGTTTATCTCCTTTTGTCCATCAGGGGGCGACAGAGACTAAAAAGTACATTGCCGCCCAGGGACCTCTGAGCGCCACACTGGTGGACTTCTGGAGGATGATCTGGCAGTACAAGGTCAAGGTAGGAATCAACCGTTGAGTATATGTGTAGCATTTTTTATAATCTGAGTTACTTTTTTATGCTTTTCTGATCCCTGTTTTAGGTCATAATGATGGCAAGCCGAGAGATAGAAATGGGAAAGGTATTTAATAATGTAGAATGAATCAATAATGATTTGATAATTATTTTTCAGAAATTCCCTTAACATATGTCTGTGAAGTTGAACTGAATTATTGAACTGAACTCTGTCTCTCCTCCTCTCTGTCTCTCCTCCTCTCTATCTCTCCTCCTCTCTATCTCTCCTCCTCTCTATCTCTCCTCCTCTCTGTCTCTCCTTCTCTCTGTCTCTCCTCCTCTCTATCTCTCCTCCTCTCTGTCTCTCCTTCTCTCTGTCTCTCCTCCTCTCTGTCTCTCCTCCTCTCTATCTCTCCTCCTCTCTGTCTCTCCTTCTCTCTGTCTCTCCTCCTCTCTGTCTCTCCTCCTCTCTATCTCTCCTCCTCTCTGTCTCTCCTCCTCTCTATCTCTCCTCTCTATCTCTCCTCCTCTCTGTCTCTCCTTCTCTCTGTCTCTCCTCTCTGTCTCTCCTCCTCTCTATCTCTCCTCCTCTCTATCTCTCCTCCTCTCTATCTCTCCTCCTCTCTGTCTCTCCTCCTCTTTATCTCTCCTCCTCTCTGTCTCTCCTCCTCTCTATCTCTCCTCCTCTCTATCTCTCCTCCTCTCTATCTCTCCTCCTCTCTATCTCTCCTCTCTATCTCTCCTCCTCTCTGTCTCTCCTCCTCTCTATCTCTCCTCCTCTCTGTCTCTCCTCCTCTCTATCTCTCCTCTCTATCTCTCCTCCTCTCTGTCTCTCCTTCTCTCTGTCTCTCCTCTCTGTCTCTCCTCCTCTCTATCTCTCCTCCTCTCTGTCTCTCCTCCTCTCTATCTCTCCTCCTCTTTATCTATCCTCCTCTCTGTCTCTCCTCCTCTTTATCTCTCCTCCTCTCTGTCTCTCCTCCTCTCTGTCTCTCCTCCTCTCTATCTCTCCTCCTCTCTATCTCTCCTCCTCTCTGTCTCTCCTCCTCTCTATCTCTCCTCCTCTCTGTCTCTCCTTCTCTCTGTCTCTCCTCTCTGTCTCTCCTCCTCTCTATCTCTCCTCCTCTCTATCTCTCCTCCTCTCTATCTCTCCTCCTCTCTGTCTCTCCTCCTCTCTGTCTCTCCTCCTCTCTGTCTCTCCTCCTCTCTCTTGGGTTGTCTGTCCCTTTCTCTACAGAGGAAGTGTGAGCGTTACTGGGCCGCCCACCAAGAAACCTCTCAGTTTGGACCTTTTCTTGTCTCAAATGTAAGGAGCATGTCTACTCACAAACACGTATGGCTTCAAGTTTTAGCACTGCTTTATTTTTTGCAGTACTTCAGACACAGGATGCTGCTTCAAGGGAGTGTGTGTTGTTCTCCTGTTTCTGCAGATGTCAGAGTCTTTCCCCAACGATGAGGTAGTGGTTCGCTCCCTCGTCGTCCAGTACCTGAACGTAAGTGTAGTAGCCTGGAGGTCGCTTAAGCCATTTGATTTACATACATTTTCCTCACATTTTGCTCTCAACATAAACCATCACTCGATGTTTGCATGATCTTAAGTGAATCTCTTTCAGCAAGAAAGCCAGTGAAAATGTTTTTGTTTTTTTTAAGTGTTCTCTTTTGTATTCTGGGATGTCGTTGCCTAGGAGAAGAAGACAGTCAATCAGTTTCAGTACACTGCCTGGCCCGACCATGACATCCCGTACACTACAGAAGGGATCCTAGGAATGATGGACATGGCTCGCAACACCCAGGCGGACAGCCCTAGCCCTGTTCTAATACACTGCAGGTCTGCTGGGCACACGCACTGTACAGACACAGTATTGGCATATCAACTGAGCTCAGTTAAGTTAGTATACACACACACATACCCTGGTATACAGACAGAAAGGTATACAGGTGAACACACACACACAAACACACAAGATGGGACCGTTCTGCTCAGACAGACAGATGATCCATATGGCCTGCCCTGTGCATCTCCATGTGAAGCAGACTGGTGGCCTCTGCATGTTAATGAAGCGATTGAGATGGAGCGAGACTCGATCCATATTCACCTCCTGCTGGAGCCCGGGCCAGGCCAGCACCACACACACGCGCACTGACAAACACACTCACACACATAGATGTCTTCTATAGTTTCCACAGGACTGGAAGGACCCCACACATATAACAGCCCTGTAGAACACTGGATGTACTTCATGTCCAAATGAACTTAAGTTCCTCCAAAGATGTATTGCATTTTGTCAGAGACTGCCTGTCTAGATTAATGATGATGATGATGATGATGATGATGAAGATGTGGCTGTGTGTTTCCAGTGCAGGCTGTGGGAGAACGGGGGTGATCTGTGCTGTAGATTACATCCATGACCTCTTGGTTACCAAGGTGAGGCTCCTCAGGCCGGCATCACAGCTGAAAGTCAGCCTCAGAAGCACATCAGTATCCTGCTTTAGACTTCAAAGTCATTGCTTTGTCACTGGCATTCATAAGCAAAATATTGTGTACAGAGTCTCAGAACAGCATATAGAAACTGTGATATTTTGTCATCAGCAAATCAGAGAGGAATTCAGTATCATGAAGATCGTGCTGGACATGAGGAGACAGAGACAGTCTGCAGTCCAGACCCAGGTACAGCTGGAGGGGGGGTGTTGAGGTGGCTTTTCTCAGCCTGGTTGCTGGTAAAAGAGGAGACGGGAGTCTGGTTCGATTTCTGGTTCAATGTGCAAGTTCTTTATTCATATCTCATCATAGGTACACACAGTGGGCTGAAGGCCTGCCAGAGCTTAGGCATCAATCGTTTTTATACTCTTTAAACAAGGCCCTCCCTTTAGCTAAACATGGGCATGCAGAAAACCATCCTACTCTGGCTATCTCTACCTTTTCCTAATGTCAGCACTTCTATCCAAAGTGCATCTCTCAGTCCAAAGGTCCTACATTAATCTGTGTCATTGTTCTTTTCCATCTCTATTTCTGTTCACGTCAGGACACTCAACTAATTCAGTGATAGAAGTTTCATACAGTTTTCGGCCACAACAGGGTGTGTACTGCGTGTGTGTGTGTACTGTGTGTGTGTACTGTGTGTGACAGGTCCATCCCACCTCTGTTCCTCCCTACAGGAGCAGTACCAGTTTGTCTTTTCTGCTGTGGCACAGATATTTGAGAGGTCGTTACAGAGGCCCGTCAATCCTTCCTACAGCCTATCACAGGTAGGTTGGACTGAAATACCAGAAAGTCACAACGAAATAATCTTCATGTCATTTACAGCTACGTCTGACCACCTACATGCATTCCCTGCTCTTACCCCTAGGGGGCAGGCTAGCTAAAGCTAATCTCAAACCCATGCATGTAGCAGGGGTGAGAGAACAACCAGGCTGGCCTGATGTTACTGAACAGCTGAGACTCAGTAGCTAACACTAGCCCCCTGAGCTAACACCTCAGCTTGCTCAAGCACAGCACTTGAGAAGTCCACTCCAATCCCGGTCCGTGTATATGCCCCTCAGGCGCCCACATACTGCTGTAAGTACAGTGAAAAACCAATAGCCCATAACATTGAGACTACAGACAGTGTTGTGGTGGTGTTCCAGCAGGTCTCCCCGCTGACCTGTACTGGTTTCACTGATGAATGAAAATATTGAAAGGGTGAGGGGTCAAGGCACCTGCATCTGCTTGCTTCATTTAGTCTCTCTGAGATGAAGTGAGAAAATAGAGAAGTCAAACAGGAAGGATATTTATACTTCCTCTATGTAGATGGCAGACAGAGGCACAAAGGAGAGGATTGTTTTTTCCTATTTGCCTAGCCAGCAACAGCCCAGCCAGATCTGTCTTCCGTCCTCTGGCTCAGTCAGGGTCAGAAAAGCACCAGTGAGTCTCTATCTTTCTAGTCTCTCTTGGTGGAGTGAGTCTCTCTGTAAACAGTTTCTGAGGTTTCCGGTCTCCTTCACTCCTTTAGAGCAGTGGATCTGTCAGCAGAAATGTGGAGAAGGTGAAGTGTTGTGAACCCAGCAGGACCGCAGCCAGCCCAGCCAGCAGCTACAAGCTCACTAACAGGTGACACTCTCTAATTGTCTAGACTGTGACTACATAGCTCACTGAAAACCATGGAGTTAGATGCAGAAATTATTAAATTTTTAACGAGTATATTTTGAGACACACTAGTGATAAGGAAGACCGCATTAAACAAACTTGGACATTAGATTGTACTTAAGTATTTTTTTTTTATCACAGCACAGCCTGACTGGCAGATAACATTGTATGTTTACTGGCAAGTGTCTTTAAAGTTGTTAAATTATTTATCCAATGGTGATTTTAGGTCCTCTACTAAGAAACCGGTTTTTGAACCTGATAATGAGAGATTAGTGAAACTAAAGAGAACGAGAGGAGGAAATGTTTAAAAAACAAAAACACAGAAGAGAAGCAGATAAGAGTGAAAGAGCAAGGACCATAAAAAGAAACACTTCCTCTTTTGCAGAAGTGTGTTGAGCACACTGCTAGTTGAACTGCATTGGCAGGAATGGATGCAAATGTACAGTATGTGTGGATTAAAACATTGTATCTTTTTAATAGACTGCACTGCTTTGGTATTACGTTGTACTGGGTATTTATATGTGTGTCTGTGTGTGTGGACTTGCTAAACTATTCTTGTAGGTACCAGAAGGTCCCTCAAAAATAGTCAAACAAGAAATGAGCTAGGGTTAGGTATAGAGTTCAGGTTAGGTTTTTGGGTTATGGTTCAGGTTCGGGTAGGATTAAGGTTAGGTTCAGGGGTTAGGGAAAATAGTATTTTGAATGGAACGGGTTGTGAGTCGTCATAGTACAGTATAGTACTCGCACAGAATAGTAAAACAAACATGGATTGTGTGCATCGTTCATTTTGATCAGTGCTGTTCCAGAACGGTGTCACCACACCCTAACATTCCGTAGCCTACAGAGGATGTGACAGAGCTTGGTGTGACATTCTCACCCCCACCCCCCCAACTGCAAACATGCCACCTGGTAACCAGAGACCTATATCATAGTCTGCAAACTAACTGAGGTTGAAAGTGAATCAGAGAGAAATTAGCTGATGCTAAAATATTTATCTATCTTCATCGCCATATGTGACACACACCACACATACACACCAGCAGCTGCCGTGAGACCTTCTGACGACAGTGCTAGGAAACTGTAAACACAGCAAGGCTACATCTGTAACCATGGTAACCAGTGTCTTCTCTCTCTCACATTCTGGAACTCTCTCCACTGAAGCGTTTCAGATCGGAACGCACAGACAGTTATTTTGATGCTACAGACATAGGAAAACCTAATGTGTTCATTATAAGAGTCCCAGTGAGTAAACCTGCCTCCTGCCTTGCAGGTCCGCCTCTCTGCAACCTATACGGTCTGTAGACCACACTCCTGGCCAGAAAATGAACGACACTTACGCCGTGGTCAACAAGACACGGCAGACCATCCCCAAGTCCAAGCCCTCCATCCTGGCCCCCTCCTCCAAGTATCACTATGACAACGAGGAAACGGGAGGAGCCAGTGGAGCCCAGGCCGCTCCCCTCTATAGCACTGTCAGGCCACGGTCCAGAGCCCTCCACGCCACCCTCTCTGATACACCCATCTATGACACCGCAGTCCCAGCCAATGCCAGGCTATCCCCTGAGTCACTTGACCATCTAAGCGGGTATGAGCTGGTCAAAGGTGAGTGCTCCAAACGTAACCCTATTGTCGGTTTTCCACTCTATTCCTAAAAGAGAAAGTGTAAATTAGGCTGAGTTCCAAACTTAACCTTAGGACTTATTCTCCCTACTTAGTCTCCCTACAGGAGCGTCAAACAGGGCTCAGTTCCAAACCTAGGTTACCCTTATCAAGAACAACAGTAGTGTGTTCAGCATCGCTATGTGCCATCTACTCTGGAGATTGAGTGTGTTTTCTTCCTTGCATGTTGAAATGTGTGTGACAGCATTCTCATGCCCCAATTAGGTAACACTTTCATGTAGACAGGAAGAGTGACTGGAATGCACTACTGCTGATGTCAAGGACTGTGCCATGCTCAGAGTTCCATGGCGACCTTAAGAATGATATTTATTTTGTTGTTCTTCACAAATCTCGGTCAGGTCCTTCTTCCACAGATGACGACTATGAGTACGTCTCCGAACCCATCAGGGAGACCCCCAGCAGCTGCAGTGCTGCCACCAGCCTGGGTGAGACAGACTGTGCTCCCAGTAAACATACACACGCAACACGCTCACTGGTAAAAAGAGACAACCTCCATACATACAGTGAATAGCCTAAACAGTGTAGTAAGAAGGATGTGGTTTTCTCTCTCTCTCTTCCTCTCTTTTCGCACCTCCTCTCCTTACAAACACAAACACACACACACACACAACACACAAACACACACACACACACAAACACACACACACACACACACACACACACACACGTGGCTCTTTTAGGTTTCAATTGTCGCGTCAAGAAACCTAAAGGACCTCGAGATCCTCCAGCAGACTGGGCTCAAGTGGAGAGATGACACCCCTGCTACACACCTGTCGGATTGTGTGTTAGTCTCTGTGTGTGTGTGTGTGTTCACATGTGTGTGTGTGTGTTTCAATCAGTACAAGAGCTGTCCAGCACTGGTTACAGTCACTCATTTTTAATACTCCTAGTTTTTGTCTCTGTCCAAAGTTCTGTTGTCTTGGTTGAATAGTTGCCACAAGGGGACAGTAGAGTAACATGGGTAGATTACTGCAGCAGGTTGTATCTAATGTATTAATGATGATGGTAATAATAATAAAAAGTTATCTAATGGTCATGTTTGTTGTAATAATGATAACATTTTGTGAGTGGCAATACAATGTATACTATTTTCAAACATCTATTAATTCATGGTTATCATGAACATTCTACAGCTTTGCACACACAACCTGTAGTCAGCATGAAGAAACACACACTCCAAATGACAGACTATGACAGTATTTCAAACATTATTTGAAATAATCAGGAAATATTTGGAGATTTTAATGACTAATAAGGTCATGAAACCACAAATCTTCCCCCCCCCCCCCCCAAAAAAACGACATACTTCTGTCCCTGTAGCCTAGGAAACTCAAGACTGGGAGTGTCGGAGAGAGAATGAGTGTGTGTGTGTGTGTCCACTAATGGCCCGTCCATTCTCTAGCTGGCAGGGCCAGTGGGGTGTGGGGTCCATGCCCGGCTGGAGGGCTGATCCTATTCAGCACATGCTAATGTGAAACCAGAATCTAATGACCTTCTGCCATGGCTTCTAAACCCAGGCCTACAGCTCTACCATGGCAACCCCTCAGCTTGCTGCTAGCGCTGCACTGCACACACACATACCATTTTATTTGCCAGTGTGGTGTATTAGCCACTGCTCTAATAAAACCTTCCCTCGAAAAATCCATCTCTCCCATCAATCCTTATCTTCCTATAAAAGGGCTGATTCCATCCTGGCTTTTACAACCCGACCACACCACACTAATGTGTGTGTGTGTTTGTGTGTGGCTATCCTGTTTCAGCAGCAGAATGAGGAAACGTGTTAGGATAGACATGTCAATATTGATCTTGATCAATCTAATCCATAGGACTATGGATTGAACCATGTAAAACCATCAAATCCTGAAGCCCATCTGACTACTGTTGTTGCAGTTCTGTTCATTCTGTTCCACACAAGCAGCCTTTGAATGAGACACATGTAAGTATGTTTGTCAGACACCAATTAAACAAATCCATGAAATGAATATGAAAGGACTCAGTTTATGAATATTCAAGGTTTGAAAAAAGACAAATCATGCACCCAGTGTTTTTTTGTATGTATGTGTGTGTGTGTGTGTGTGTGTGTGTGTGTGTGTGTGTGTGTGTGTGTGTGTGTGTGTGTGTGACACAGGCTTTGGCCTTTGTGCCGAGGTGTTGCTGGCAGAGACTGAATAGAGCTGGGGCTGGATGCAAGGTTCTGAGAGGCGGAGAGGAGAGATGGAGAGTAGCAGAGGAGAGGAGGAATAGAGGTGTGAGAGGAGGGCAGGAAGTAGGCATGAAGTGGAGGGAGAGGGAAGATGGAGAGCGAGGGAGGGAGGGCAAAACACAACTTATGACAAGTGCAGAGAGAGAGAGAGAGAGAGAGAGAGAGAGAGAGAGAGAGAGAGAGAGAGAGAGAGAGAGAGAGAGAGAGAGAGAGAGAGAGAGAGAGAGAGAGAGAGAGAGAGAGAGAGAGAGAGAGAGAGAGAGAAGGGTAAAAAAGAAAGAGGCAGACAAGAGGGAATTGGGGAGAGGGGGTAATGATGGGGAGTAAGAGACAAAAAGAGACAAAAAGAGAGGGGAAGAGAGTTGGAGGAGATGACGAGGGGGTTTGAATGAAAGCCCTGGCAGGCAAATAGTAGTTGAAGTCTGGTGAAATGAAGCAGAAGTTTACAAGCTGTAATGAAGGCCTCTGTCTGACACTGGATCCCTGTAGTGACCTGCAGTAGGACTTGCTGTACTATGGGACTTGCAGTAGGACTTAATGTAGGACCGACTGTAGACTGCTGAAGGACCTTTTTGTATTGTATGACTTGCATGTAGGACTTCCTGTGCTGTAGTCCTTACTGTAGGATTTGCTCAGAGATTTCACCCAGTAGCAGTCTACTGTCTTCTCTGAACTAGCAATACAAACTGAGAGTATAGATCTGTGTCTGTATAGTCTTGTGTGTGTGTGTGTGTGTGTCTGTTTTGAAGTCTTTAGTCTGGGAGTGTATCATGATTACTGCTAAGGATGCTGGGAGTTCAGGCTGGACCTGTGGTTACAGCGGAATAAAAACTCCCTCTGAAACTCACACTGTGCGTCACACAAGCCTACACACACCGCTCTTCCACACAGACACACACAGACGTGCACACAGACACACACCGCTCTTGCACACAGACACACACAGACGTGCACACAGACACGTACCGATACACATTCTCTTTCGTCTGTCACTCACACTCTCTCTTCAACCACTAAGTGCAGCTCTGTCCTGACTACTGGCTACGAGTTGGGGGGAGAGATAGCACAGGGTAGAGACAGGGTCTGCTGCGTGGCACTGGTGGGCGTGGGGAGTGGTGGGGTATGGTGTGGGTGTGGATGCCTGTGTTTGTGTCTGTCTGATTAGGTATGTATGTGTGTGGATGTGCTGGGTGGATCACAGCAGCAGCCCCAGGTCTAGTGTTGGCAGAATGACTCAGAGGAGAGAAGACCACAGGAACGCAACACTCTGAATCAGAGGAGGAGGAGAGGAGAGGGGGAGAGGAGAGGAGAGGGGGAGAGGAGAGGAGGAGAGGGGGAGAGGAGAGGAGGAGAGGAGAGGGGGGAGAGGAGAGGAGAGGGGGAGAGGAGAGGAGAGGGAGGGAGGGAGGGAGGGAGGGAGGGAGGGAGGGAGGGAGGGAGGGAGGGAGGATGGGCAGGAGGAGTTGGAGGAGTAGCCTGAGGAGAACAACAGCTGTCTAAACTTGTGCTTCACCCAAAATATTTAACACTAGGACAAGCGGTTAGCTCACTTCCCCCCAGGACGAGAGCTCTCTAGCTCAATCAAGGACTGGGACTGTTGAGCTAGAGCCCGGTTGGGTTTGCTGCATGGATCCTGAAGACCATGGACCTTCTCTGCCTGAATCATGACTCATTTTATAATCTTTAAAACATGCCATTTATAGAAACCCTTTACTGCACCCTACCCTGGAGCTGGGTATGGTAGGGCAGTTCTATGCAGGTTCAAATCCTAGTCTTGAGAACCTATGGTTGGACTAAGAGAATTTTCTATTCAAAGAGGCTACAGTATGTCAATATTTTTCTTTCTTACAATATTTTGAAACAAAGAGTTATCCGTTGTCTGAGTTATCCGCTATACCGTTGCTAAGCAATGTCTCAATGTATCATCCTAAATCAAGGAAAATGTGAGCCAGTGACGAACAGCCTGATATTTAGTAGCATCCCTCCTGTCTCGCTGTGGTGAGATCGTGCTGGTTCGAGATGATCTTTGGCACCCGTGGCTCTGATTTTCCCTCAGCACATTGCCAGGGGCAGTGTCATGCCAGTCTGGCAGGCGGGGGCAGGGGCAGTTTGCGGGGTATCGGTGCAGTGTTTAGCGTGAAGAGTGGAGCAGCTTTTTCCCTATGGAACACACCACCAGCTCCACCATCCCCAGCACCCAACACACAAAGAGTTGTTGCTAAGCAACTGTTTCAGCTCCCCTTTTGAAGTTCTCCTCATTTTTTCTGCAATGAGGTCAAAAAAAAGAAAATACAATGGAAACTGTAAACTGTAGTTCAATAAAAACGTCAGAAACACAGAGCATTGAGGCGCTGCTGCAGAATCTCGTAACACTTTCTGTATTTATTGCGGCAAGTGTTTTCTTATGTCTGAGTTTTTAAGAGTTTAGGATTTGGTTGTTTTCCGTCATGAACTCGAGCAAACAAACAGAACTGTGTGGAGTCAGAGAGCATGTAAACCACAGGATGAAAGAGTCTAAAAATACACAGCCTCTCAGATGATACAAGCAGGCCAGCAGTCTGCTTCTAAGTAACCAGGCCTGTTAGAAGAGGCAGGCGAGCTGCAACAGCTTCCTCCTTCCACTGCTCTCTATCACTCTCTCTCCCCTCTCTCTCTCCCCCCCCCCACCCTCTCTCCCTCTTTCTTTCTCTCTCCCCTCACTCCCTCTTTCTTTCTCCACCCCCCCCCCCCCCAGCCTCCTTGTGTCTGTCTCTCTGTGGTTAGGGGGGAGGAGAGGGGGAAGGAGGGTGTGCTGCTCTGTGGTCGCTACCCTCTAAACTACACACATGATTTCACAAACAGCTGCAGTGGGCTTATAGGCCCCAGATGTGGGGCTCTAGAGGCTGTGGAGACTCCCGGGGCCTGGGGGGCTGGGAGGGACGGGGGGGGGGGGGGGGGGGTCTGTGGGGCCGGGGCTGCCCCATGCAGCAACAGCAGCCCTCGTGGGTGAGCCAGCTTAAGGACAAGGCCTAGCACCCAGCAGCCAGCAGGCCAGCACACTGGACCATTGTCATGCGTGCTCAAGACGGTTTTATGGTGACTTAAGCTAATTAAAGGGGAATGGACATCAATTTACACGTAGCTTCCCTCCATTGAGTCGTTTTGTCAAGTTGTGTGCGTGATTGTGTGTGTGCGCGCATATGCATCTGTGCTTGTGTGCGTGTGTATGTGTGTTATTCTGCAGGCGCTTCAGACGTTTAAAGCAAGACAGTCTAGAGTAGGCAAGGTCTCACAACAACTTCTCTTTCTTACATGGAATTGTAAGTATTGTACTGACCACTCAGTGCTCTAAAATCTACTGATGAATGATGAATTAACTGATCTTTGAGCACCTAGTAGACTCCCTGGAAAAAGGACTTTGATTGAACAGTACACTGTGACCAAGAGTATTACCTTCATATCTGACTGTCATTGCCACTAGGGGGCAGTGGTGTTCTCCCTCTGTGACTCATTGTTTGGCGGAGTTGAGTGTGAACCCTTTTACCCAGACCTAGACTTCCACTGCATGGTGTGCTTCTCAAAGCCCTGGAAGCAGCCTCTAAATCTCTTGCCTCTGAAGACCTTCCATAGTTGGATCGCAGCTTACCAGTCAGTTGTCTATGAGTTACGAAAGTACTTTTGTTAAATGTAAACACCTAACTTTGCTGAAGACATTTCTGAACAAACAATTTGGAAGCATGTATAGTATAGGCCCGGAACTGTACTGCAGAGAATACAGATCTAAGTATGTGGGGTTAACAGAAAGAAGTTGCAGGCAGCCCTCTTAGAAACAGCACATATCAATCGTCTGCTCAGAGCTGGAGCTGAAGAATTAATGACTCTTCGAATCATTTATTCATACTGAGGTTAATGAGGCAGGTTTAACTGAGGCAGTCAGAGGTTCCCCAATATAACAGTCTATCTGTGAGTAGCACTTAGAATAGGTATTTGGGTTTCACTCATTCACACAGAACCCAGCCCTAGCCTCCACCCCAGCCCCAGCTTCCCTGCCAGCCCTAGCCCTAGCCCTAGCCTCCACCCAGCCCCAGCTTCCCTGCCAGCCCTAGCCCTAGCCTCCACCCCAGCCCCAGCTTCCCTGCCAGCCCTAGTCCTAGCCCTAGCCCTAGCCTCCACCCCAGCCCCAGCTTCCCTGCCAGCCCTAGTCCTAGCCCTAGCCCTAGCCTCCACCCCAGCCCCAGCTTCACTGCCAGCCCTAGCCCTAGCCCTAGCCTCCACCCTAGCCCCAGCTTCACTGCCAGCCCTAGCCCTAGCCCCAGCCCCAGCCCCAGCCCCAGCCCCAGCCCCAGCCCCAGCCCCAGCCCCAGCCCCAGCCCTAGCCCTAGCCCTAGCCCTAGTCCTAGTCCTAGCCTCCACCCCAGCCCCAACTTCACTGCCAGCCCTAGTCCTAGCCTCAACCCTAGCCCCAGCCCCAGCTCCAACTCCAGAGGCAGACATGCAGCCATCAGGCAGGGCAGGGCCACAGGGGACTAGCCCCTGCATTTGAAGCTGCTGGCCTTGCAGAATGGCTTCAGTCTAATAATGAATGCAATCTAGTTAATAAGGATTCTTCCTGAGAGGACCTGACATCATCGGAATGGACAGGCTCCACCCACAAGCCCAACCAGATGATGAATGATTATTACAGGACAGGAGGGAAAGGGCATGTTAAACACATCACGTACTGGATTTGTACAACACACATGTGATAAGAAGACTTGCCCTTTATTTTTTTTACTTGTGTTTTTGAAACACTCTGGTGACTGGGTCAATTCCTCTTTTTGTCTCTGGTGCTGTTATGGCCATGAGGCCATGAGGAAGGTCAGCAGTTGGAAGCCCACTTGTGACATGCGCCTGACTCCAGCACTGTGGTGGTGGAAAGAGTGGAGCATGAAGAGGGCTGCTGACTGAGAGCTGTCTTAGGAGGCATGAATCAGAATCAGAAGAGTGGAGCATGAACATACGGGGCTTGTGATTCCCTCCATCACATGTGTTCTTTCCTCCCTCTTGCCACCCTCTCTTCCTCCATTTTTGTAATAACAATAATAATACATGTTATTTGTAATGCGCCTTTCTTGCACTCAAAGTGCTTTATACTCCCGTCCTCCGCTGTTCTGTTTCTCCATCCTCCCTCCCCTTCTTCTCCTCCCTTCGTGTTGCTCATCTATGTCCTCTCAGTCTTTTTCCTCAGTCTTCATCTTCCGGTCCTCCATTGCTTTTCTCTGCTCTTCCATCCATTTCCCTCTCTCCACCCTCCTCTCACGTCCAACTATCTGCCTCTGCGTCTTTACTGTGGGCAGCTTGTGGCCAGGAACACAGGAGGAGAGGGTTGACCCCCCCCCTACTGGCTTTAATTAGACACATGCACAATTACAGAGGCAGAGGGTTTGAGGAGAAGGGAGGGGGCAGACAGAGAAGAGGGATGGACTACATTGTGACCACAGCTATTAAGATGAGGGCAGATGTAAATCCGGATCACAGCAGTACAGTAACAGGTGTCCTGCCTTTTCTTTTACATTTTTAAATAAACATCTCTCTTAGACGTTAAGAAAACCTATTAAAGGATTTCCTCTTTTTTTTCTTCTCCGAAATCCAAAGACATTTTATTAAACTTTACAACTGTTCTGACTCATGCGTTTATTGAAAGTCATATTTCTCCGGTTCCTGTTTTATGTTATAAAAACAATTAACTAATTTCTGTTTGACTGAGGACATGTCCGTTCGCCTTGAAATACGTACGGCGTTTTCTCCAACATCTGGGTTTGGTAGAAATATTCTCGATTAAGGGCGAGGCGGTTCCAATGATCATTTCAGGGAAGTTTGGAGCACATGCCTAAATGCTGCCCTGCATATTAGCCCCTTAAATAGACTCACAAAGTTAGTGTAAACATCATTGTATATCTGGACACTCGCCGTATCGAATTAAAAGGTAATATCTGTATATGTAATTGACATATTCCGTGTTTCAGCGGCCGGTTGTGAGTGGGAACCCCCGTTTCAGAGTGGTACATTCCATAAAGCGATAGTTACTCAAGCCCCCCCAGCTCCAGAAGAAAGCAAGAGCACCGTTCCCAATGGGTAGCTAGCTGGAGAGAAAGACTGCCATGCAACTGAAGCCGTGAATGCCTTGCCTGTTAGTTTATTTTGGAGAATTTCACACATAGTCTATTGTCAAAGATTTACATGTGTATCACAAGACCTGGCGATAACGTAGAAGAGGATAACTGTTGCACTTTAAACACAGGTAGGTTCAGTCCGTTCACGATCCCGGGCTCGGTAGCTAGCTACGACCCTCACGATGCTGTGGGGGGCTGCAGCGTCTGATATGGTGGGACATGCTGCCGTTCTTCTGCGACTCTAGCCAGCAACAACACATAGTCGTAGCTGTCTGAATAGCCCAATATGCATACAGTTGGGAATGTATTGTTTCAATTGTGAGTCTTGTCGCATAGTCCATTTTATATTGGGATGGACGGGTGCGTAAAATGTTTCGGTGGACGGGTGCGCTTAAGGCAGCCTACCCCGTGTGTATGTGATGGAAGGGTAGCTGCCGCTCCATTCAGAACAAAGGGGGCGTTAAAAACATATTTTTTCGAAAGAAAAAACACATTCGGTAGCAAAATTCTTGTTTTGTGGATATACCATCGTGGAATGATTGTGGCTTCTTTCGTCCATTGAATGTGTTTTGTTATTTCACAAACGACACGTTAATTGCCCTCCATGTGTAGGCTACATTCAAGGCGGAGAACGTTTTTTCCTAGAGAGCTGATTTCTTTCCGACAGGTTGATAAACAACGTTTAGCATGGTAGATATTTGCTTACTAATGTAACGGGCATGTTTATTACGTGGATATGCTACAACAAATGCCCGTCAAGCAGGACGCGAGAATTTGACGAGGCTTTGGTACGCGATCAGGGTGTATTCGAATCCGCGCCTCCGTTTCCACAATCCACAACCTTGCTTGGAAATCTCACACATCTGTTTACAGCGCAGATGTTTTTAGGAAAATTAGAAAAGGTTTTATTTGACAAAAATGTTGCCTATCTTTCTTGAATGGCCACATTTATTGACCGGCATATACCTTTCAATTACCAAAACCATAGATTTCTTCATAATGTAATTTTCTGATCACGTAGCCCGACCCGGGCATTGGAAATCTGTAATGTAGTCCCTCAGGAACGTTGATGGGTTTGTGTTAGAGAGAGAGCGTATCATGCTGTGATTGTGTGTCCCCTCAACAGTAAAGATGTTGGTCTTTGTTGACGACAAGGATGTTTAAATCACAGGGTAGTAGAAAGTTGTAATTATCAGCGGGTCAACACACGGGCCGCCCCACAATAACATTAGCACAAACAGTCGTCGCTTGTCGTGTCTAGCTGCTGTCTGTCTTGTATGGCTGGATGGGTGTCTTTTTATCGGCCGCAGCCAGCAGCATTACAGCCGACTAATCCAGATCGCTGTGATCGTAGATTAAGAATGCAGAGACAGACTTGCCCTTTTCCACTGTCCGCTAGTGATGAATGGGTCTGAGAGCGGCGTCAGTTCTAAGGCTGCATCCACGGTTTGTCATGTTGTGTAGTCAAAGTACTTGTCGAGAATATAGCACTTTTCCCACAATCAACAAGCCTTTCAAAATGCCAGTAGAGCTATACAGAGTGACCCCACGCCGCTCATCCTGCCGTCTTTGTTTTGGTTCATTTAAATTTGAGGTGACCATTGTAACTACCCTGCTGTAATGACTAAGACAAGTCCTACATCCTCGAACCTTCAGAACAGGCTTTGCTCTATCAGGCACAGGCAGGCAGGGACACTATGGGTATAAATACTATGCAATTCTGGATCTAGGCATGTCTGAGAGACTGCTATCCTGGGGTTTGTGAGGGAGCACTAATCAAACATTCATGGCCAGGCACTGTGGTCTCATCATGACATCATCAGCCTGTGACGAGGTCTAGACTAAGTACCCTCTTTGGTCCAACAGAGTCACTCAACACAGATCTCTGGACTAGAGTCACAGACACGGGTAATCATCAGTGAGCAATGGCTCCTGTCTTAAAGCAGTTCCTCAGGTTTATGTCATCCTCTCCGCTGTCGTTTAGTCTGGTCTGAGGTAACAGACCTAGCTGCTATCTCTAATTAGATCTGCTGGTTATGTCTTTTCTTCCAGAAGCCTGTTCATTTCTTCTCTTTCTCTCTATTCTCTTTCCCTACCTCCCTCTCTCTCTTTTCACTGTCCCTTCTTTAATTGATCACATTCACACAATGCCTCTGATTGTTCCTTTTTTATGATTTTTATATTTTGGTTTCGATACTGATGAAGCAATGTCTTTCCGCCAGTCATCGTTATCATCTTAACACAAACTGGACTTCTTCTTTCCACCATAAAACAGGCTAATCTTATCTGTTAATGGTGTTCCAAACTAGTGACACCAAAAACCATATCCTGGTCTGGTTTCCTCTATTTGGGTGAGTGGGGGTTGATATTATTGACTAGGGCTAATAGTGTGAATATTGACATGTGGTAACAGGGTAACTAGTGTGTATTGACAGAGGGCAGTGGTGGGGTAACACAGGGTCAGGGTATCTTGCTGTGGTAGTTCCTGTATGTTCCAGGGCATCAGCTGACCCTGGCCTCCCACAGGAAGTTGAACACCATCACAATAACAGACTGAGGAAACAATCAGGTGACTCTCAGTTCCCTTGTCAGTGCAGGGAAATGTGTGGATAGTTACACCAATGTGGTCAGCCAGGATTGGATACTCCTCAAAGAAACACACCCTTCCTTCAGAAAGATCCCTTATCTCACCTGGCCCGAACGAATGTGTGTCAGCTATGAAGAGGAGCACAGGTTTCCACCTGTCCTGTCATACTGGCTTAGATATAAGCTTACCTCAAGCAGGAGAGGAGGAAGGCAGTTTCCTGACTTAAACTCCCTCTCAATTCAGAGCTGCCCCAAATCTGCAGGCCTGATTCAGGGTGGACAGGAATATACACCTTGGTAAAGAGCAGCAAATACCAGGCTATTTCCAGGGTGTAGTCTTTTAAACTAACCCGAAATGATAGGCCGTATATGTCAAAACCATACCTGTGATATTGGGCCAAGGAGCTGGCGTGACAGACTGAAAACATTCTCTTCATGCTACGTGACATGTTAAGGAAACATTCACACCTCACATCAGCCCAGTCTTATCTGTGCAAAAGTGCTGTGATTGCTGCAGTTTGAGAGTAGATAAGTAATTGCATGGTAATTAAGTTGAGTAGGTTTTTATTTTATGTCGGAATAAAGAAGCATTCTGCTGTTTTTCTTTGACGCTGCTCTTTATGCTGCCATGTTTTTGCCTTCTGCACTGCCTTGCCTTCTACACCCATATATTCTCACTAGTAACCGAGGACTGTCGATGCGTTTTACTGGAGAGGTGGAGAGGGAAAAGAGTGTGAGAAGAGGGGGTGTTTCCAGAGTCCTTGAGCAGGTGAAAGAGTGATTGGCCTGATTACTTCTCTCCTCTTACTTCAGAATTTGAGCAGACCCTCCTCACCTCACCTCCCCCACCCCTCACCCCTCAGTTAAATACTTTACAACCTTGATGAACCAGAGTCACAATGTTGGGTGAGTAGCAACACGCTAGCTACATGAGGCAGAATCTGAATGTGCTTGTTCATTGGTTTGATGTACTAGGCCAATATTAGAATGTGACCACAGTAATATTGTTGTTTACATGGTGGCATTTAGATGTCATGACCCAGGCTGATTTGTAGTTAATGTCTGGGAGATAATAGCTGGTCTATTACACGGTTCATATGGCATCCCAACCCCACAGGCTACCTTCCAAACAAGACTGTCTTCAACTGAACATAATCACTGACAAATGCCTTCTGTCTCATAGCTACTGATCCAGCACACACACACACACACACACACACACACACACACACACACACATATGCAAAACCCAAACATGCTCCCACATGCATATCCCCACACACACGAACACACTCCAACACACATCCTCACACACACACACACACCCTCCCTACAGTAAAGATTATTAAAAGAACTTGAGCCTGTAAAAGCTGTAATTATTGGGGCCGTCCTCCTGGCAGGGTGCTCTGATTTCCCTGCTGAGGTTTCACATGCCGTTTACAGTTGTTAGTTGAATGTGTGCGTGTGTGCATCAAGCATGCGTCGGCTGTAAGTGTGTATTGGTCGGGTGCGTGTGTGTGTGTGTGTCTTGGTCGTGTGTGTATGCTGGTTGTGTGCGTGGGTCCTGAGTGTGTGTACTCGTTGGTACTGTGAGCTGTAGCACCATACTGAGCTTCTCCTAGGCCTGCTCCAGAGGGTGTGCCCAGTGGAAGGGTTCACCACCATCTGAGCTCTGCTCCTGGCTATTCCTGTGTTGTTCTGAGCCTTTCTGTGACCCTCTCGGCTTTCTGCTGGTCTAAATAGCCTGAAGTGGTCGGCCTAGGAAAGGAGTGTGGACTCCCCATTCTACTACGCCTCCCACCTTCACCCCACCCCCGGAGAAAGAAGGAAACGCAGTACAATGCTACATTGTACGACCAGGGCCGTGCGAGGAAGGGTACTCTGTCTCTCTCTCTCTCTCTCTCTCTCTCTCTCTCTCTCTCTCTCTCTCTCTCTCTCTCTCTCTCTCTCTCTCTCTCCCATTCTCTCTTTCTCATTCTACGAGACTCTCCGTCTGCCTGTCAGAACCTCTGGTTCTGTCTTTCTGTCTGTCGGTCTCAGATTCTGTCAGTCAGCCTGTCTGTGTTCGTCTGGCCCTCTCTGCCTCTCTGTCTGTGCCACAGAGGAGTGGGATCAGAGGTCATCCATTTACTGGAGAAGCGCTGCACTGCCATTTTATTCTCCCTATTGTGCTGTCACAGGAGAGAGACATCTGTCACGTACCGAAACACAGCAGAACGAGTTATGAAACACTTCGATTGGAGCCTGTCTGATACTGCGGGCTCCCTTCAAAGAGAGAGAGAGAAGTCAATCTCAGCCAGACTCACCTGGATGAGGAAGGAATGAACACTAAGTGAAAACTAAGCGATTCTAAAACGACGGGAGGGGCTGTGTTGTGTGTGTATGTGTGTGTGTGTGTTCTCACTCTGACTGGGCCATCTTGACTCACAGTGAGGTGTGAGTTGTCTGCTAGAAGGACATAGTCACCAGTCTAGATAGATAGGTAGAACTCCTGGTGTGACTCTGAGTAGCAGATACTCAGCACTATCAGATAACCACAACAAGGGCCTGTTCTTCCTCCTCTCAACACACACACACACACACACAGGCTGACACACTGCCCTACCCTAACCCTGCCCCCGCAGGGCCATAACCCTGCCACAACAGTGTCTTTCATACACCCGCTCTGATCAGAGGAGTGGGGGAGAGAGGGAGATGAAGGGGGGGAGGAGTATGGGGTTGACCTATTGAACCCATATCCTGTGGATAAACGAGGGTGTGATGGTGATAAGCAGATAAATCAGCAGTCAACTGGTCTCATTCAGATACAGCCTCCTCTTATAATGTCTGAACATCAATGTGTATGTTTGTATTGTGGAGATGACAGGAGATAAGTTATTGCTCTCTGACAGCAGCTTGATCTGAGGCCTTGCCTGTCTGGGGTATTGGTCTCAGCCCTGTAACCCTGCTGGCTGTGTGTGTGGAGGTGTGTGTGTGTGTGTGGAGGTGTGTGTGTGTGTGTGGGGGGGGTGTAGTAAAGAGACTCTAGATTATCTGAAAAGGGAGGGTGGGAGGTTGGGGGCATGGCGCATAATGTGCTTTTTGTACCATTTTTCTGCATAGTGCATAACGCTATTAAACCTTAAAGTGTTGACAGTGCTTTACGAGTGCATAATCCAACCAAAATAAAATGTTCTCTTTTCCCCCCCTCCCCTTTAAAAAAAACTAATTTCAGACATGAACCACGGAAACTGAGACTGAAACAGGACTGCAATAAGCTCTCGTGACGAGCTCTGACCCCTCCCCCTCCACACCAAACACTCTCCACCATGACCCCCACATGGCTCCTGCTGACGTCTTTCCTGTTCCTCTCCTCCTCAACCAATCACGCGTTTCCCACCGTTCCGGCGCCGGCCCCGCCCCCGCCTGAGTTGAACACCTATCGGGTGTCGGACACCAGCCTGACCCACCTGACCGTGCACCGGAGGACCGGCGAGGTGTTCGTGGGCGCGATCAACCACGTTTTCAAGCTTTCGGCCAATCTGACGGAGCTGCGCTCCCACAACACCGGACCGGTGGAAGACAACGCCCACTGCTACCCCCCGCCCAGCGTCCGAGCCTGCACCCACCGCCTGGACCCGTCCGACAACGTCAACAAGCTGCTGCTGGTGGACTACGCAGGGAACCGGCTGGTGGCGTGCGGCTCCATCTGGCAGGGCGTGTGCCAGTTCCTGCGTCTGGAAGACCTGTTCAAGCTGGGCGAGCCGCACCACCGCAAGGAGCACTACCTGTCCGGGGCGCGCGAGGCCGACGGCATGGCCGGCGTGGTCGTGGGGGAAGAGGACGAGCGCGGCGGGGGAGACAAGAAGAAGA
This sequence comes from Thaleichthys pacificus, assembly GCA_023658055.1. Lineage (NCBI taxonomy): Eukaryota > Metazoa > Chordata > Actinopteri > Osmeriformes > Osmeridae > Thaleichthys > Thaleichthys pacificus. The sequence goes on along the minus strand of CM042863.1, from coordinate 15,334,142 downwards.
AGAGGAAGGAAGGGAGCCGCCTCTTCATCGGGGCGGCCATCGACGGCAAGTCCGAGTACTTCCCCACGCTGTCGAGCCGCAAGCTGGTCCTGGACGAGGAGAGCGTGTCCATGTTCAGCCTGGTCTACCAGGACGAGTTTGTCTCCTCTCAGATCAAGATCCCGTCGGACACGCTGTCCCTCTACCCGGCCTTCGACATCTACTACGTGTACGGCTTCTCCAGCAGGACCTACGTGTACTTCCTCACCCTGCAGCTGGACACGCAGCTCACCCAGACCGACACCAGCGGAGAGAAGTTCTTCACCTCCAAGATCGTCCGCATGTGCTCCAACGACACCGAGTTCTACTCCTACGTGGAGTTCCCTCTGGGCTGCACCAAGGACGGGGTGGAGTACCGGCTGGTCCAGTCGGCCTACAAGCAGAAACCGGGCCGGCACCTGGCCCAAGCCCTGGGCCTGTCGGAGGAAGAGGACGTCCTGTTTGTGGTGTTCTCCCAGGGTCAGAAGAACCGGGCCAACCCTCCCAGGGAGACGGTTCTCTGTCTGTTCACGCTGCACCAGATCAACCTGGCCATGAGGGAGAGGATCAAGTCCTGCTACAAAGGAGACGGCAAACTGTCCCTGCCCTGGCTGCTCAACAAGGAGCTGCCCTGCATCCACACGGTCAGTAGCATCACCCCTGGCTGCCTGCCTGGTTGTCTGGTTGTCTGGCTGGATGCCTGGTTGTCTGGCTGGCTGCCTGGTTGTCTGGCTGGCTGCCTGGTTGTCTGGCTGGTCTTAACAGCCCACCAGACAGGGACACAAAACTGATTTCGACATACATTAGTCAAGCGATTTACAGCAACCTAAAACATAAATGGTTGCTAAAACACTATGCATGGTTTCCTCATCTACCAGAGAGTGTCAGGAAGTGATTGTAGTGATTACTGTAGCATGAGATGGATGATCATGTATCTTTTATTAGTCTGCCCCCCCACCCCAGGCTACAAACATTAGAAGTAGTACAGTGTTTAAACTACTGGGTATTCATAAGATGCTTGTACAGTGTTCGTTACAATGCTCTCTCTGGGAACTAAATCTCAGCTGTGTAATGAGACTGCTTCTTCTAGCCTTACTCTGTGCTGTCTGTATTTCCAGGCCACAGCAGAATACATTCACAGGGACCAGATACTAAATCTTCCCAATAACAAGATAGACTGTTGTTGGTTTTCCTCTTGTGGTGGTTGCCTCAACCATGGCCATCCTCCTTCTAGTTCTTTTCTGGACTGAAATAGCATCGACATAACGCCAGATTTCAAGGCATCAAATAGGTGTTCCCTTTGCCTCGACGACTGCGAATAACCATAGCAACACCCCCCGCTTCCCACCCCCCCATCACAGAGAGGGCAGGGGGCAGATGGGGAGGGGGAAGGTCTAGCCAGCGTTAGCAGATGACCTGGATATAGCCTAGCTTGGTGGGATGTTGTTAAGCGGGGGCTGGGGGTGTTGTTATTGTTATGATTGAGAGCCATTAGCATCAGTCAAGGGAGGGGAGTGTGTGTGTGTGTGTGTGTGTGTACGTGTGTGTGTATGTGTGTGTTTGTGTGTGTGTGTGTGTATATAGGACTCTGTTGAAGGAGGAGTTAGCTGTTATTATTATCAGCATCATCAGCAGGGCTGGTGTAGGGGGAACAGACCTCTCTGTGATTATAGGCTGCCTCACGGCTGTCATTAGCCCTGCTCCTGCCTCGCTCCCTGATAGGCTAAGACAGCAGGCTGCTAGCGCTCCTGGATCAGGTAATGACAGGATGCCTGCTGGGGTGCTGGCTGCCAGGCTACCTGGCTGCAGACCAGGCCCCAGTGATATATTCATCCTTCATAAACTCTCAACAACAAGGTCTGCCCCTCCTCCCATACCTCACCGGCTCCTTCTGACAGACTGGCCGGCAGAGAAGTTTGTTTCAGGTTCCACCGGCTGGACACAGTGTCCTGTTGTCTGGTCCCTGATCTCTCTCTCTCCTCGTCTCACTGTGTCTCTTGAGTGGGGGCTGTCAAGCCTCTGATCTAATCTGATCTCCGTGTCCTCCCTGTGTCTCCAGCCCCAGCAGATTGGAGACGACTTCTGTGGCCTGGTGTTGAACCAGCCCCTGGGGGGGCTGCGGGTCATCGAGGGGACCGCCCTGTACGACGACCGCATCGACGGCATGGGGGCCGTGGCGGCCTACACGTACGGAGACCACACTGTGGTGTTTGTGGGTACCAGGAGCGGACATCTGAAGAAGGTAAGAGAAACATTTGACCTCCCATGAAACCGGGCTGTGCTGGTGCTGCTCTGGGTGGGCCCAGATTGGTTCCTATCTCTTTGTCCTGAGCCGGTTTGAACCGGACTTGACGTTGATGACTCCACACCAACTGTTGGTTTTCACCTGACCTCATGAAACCACAGTAGAATACAGGCAAAGGTACTAGCCTATCTGTGTGAATGCAGCAGCAGCAGCAGCCTATTCCAGTCCAACACTGCTCTGTTAAACTGCTACCCCTGATGACTGCTAAATGTTGTTATCTAGTCAGAAGACGTGTAGAGCATGGAGGCTGACAGGGTGAGATTCACAGAGACTCTGGTGTCATACTACAAAAAGGCTTTTTCTCTCCCAGCCATTTACATGGCCTTTATAATTCACTGTGATTAAACATTTATTTTCCCGGTGTTGCTTGGCAATGGGGGATCGGAGGGCTGTGTTTCTGTTCTGCCTGAGTTTGCTAGCAATGTGATGGGTCATCACATTGCTAGCCAATAGGGTTCTTCTATTAGGAACGCTACTGAAAAATCGATGACGATTATTTGTTCGGTTTAGGAGTTGTTGTTTTTTGTACCTTGTTGTTTAGGCCATGACCCGAGTCGGCGGTAGAGGCCAGAGGCTCTATCTTTAGCTGAGTTCCTCCTGGGTGGTTCTCTTGGGGGTTTTATGGGTTCCTCCCAGGTTCCTCTTATCTGGGTTCAGCCCAGCTGGGTTTCTCCCCAGGCTGTGACCCAGTCATGTAGAACCGGGGAGAAGCAGTGATGAGTCACACAGAGCTGGTGCAGTGGGAGGGCTGGCTGATCAGCACTCACTGGTTCTCTGAAAACACGGTTCCAACTCCACGTCAATGAGGAGGTGTGTAAAGACCATGTCAGCACGGCCTCATTAAACTGCAGAAGGCATTTATGGTTATTTTAGGACTTTTCTCCTCTAGTTCTCATATTCTCAAAGAAAAGAATATGGCATGTGTTGTTTTCTCAGGAAGGCCTGGCGGCTATTTCCAGACGGTTCTGCTCGCGAGATTAATGGAGTTCTAAAGCAAAGGTTAAAAACATTCTGATAAATAAATAGCCATATGAATCTCTGGCCCAAGCCCCTATCTAGCAGAGAAACAGAGCCATTTGAAAAAACACAGAAACAGCAACTTACTGCCCTCCTCAGTAACGCATTTAAAGCTGATAATGAATTGAATTTTGTGCTTTCGTAACTAACATTGAGCCGTACGAAGCTATGTAGCGCAGGGAACATCAGACCAGAACCTAGACATCTTCAAACATTTCCCGCATGTTTCCCACAGAAAATGTGTTAGTTAAGGTGGTAGGGTGGGGTTTTCTGTCAGACCGGTATTTTTATTAGATTTCTTTTTTACTACGTAGTTAAGGCAGGCGTGTGTTGCTTAGGCGGCCGCCTTAACTGAAAAGTGCTGCGGGAAACCCTGTAGTGACATGACAAAATGACTGAGTGAGCGAGTGTGTGAGTGAGGGAGGGAGGCAAGCTGGGAGGAAGTGAATGAGTGAGTGAGAACATGACTGCTTAAGGAGATTCCCCTATGTTCTGTTAGTTACCTAGCAATGAGAATGTAGCATTACACAGCTCCGCAGACATGCAAATGCAGACAGTGCTTTTCGCCCACCCAACCAATTTAACTGTTCCAGCCTTACTGTGATCAGGTGGCATGTGTGCTGTTTGCTGTCACCACTGTGAATACATCACCACACAGCTTAGTGCTCTTAATGTAAACTTTACAAAGGCTCCTTAGGGACATTCTTCCTGAGTCTACCATCAACAAGCTAGAATACATAGGTCTGACAACACACACACACACACACTGCTATGTTTTCTTAAACTTACGACACACCATAACTCTGTCTCGACCCTCTGTTTACCATGGTAACAATAACAGAGTAGCCCATGGTTGGTGTCCTGATAAACCTAGCAACCCCTCTACCTAGTGTGCTGCTCAGTACAGCTCCAAACATAGATGCACACACACACATTGTCCATACAGCACCCTGAGTGTTGATCATTATAGTGGCAGGGGTAGCAGAGTGTGTTTGTGGTGTCATATATGAAGTCGCATAGACTCATTCGGTCTGTTGGTAGTGACTTACATCATACTGAGAGAGAGAGAGAGAGAGGAGAGAGAGAGAGAGAGAGGGAGAGAGCGGTAGGGGGAGAGTAAGAGAGTAAGGGAGAGAGGGAGAAAAAAGGAGACAGAGGGTGGAGTGGAAAGCAAGGGAACAAGAAAAAGAAAATAATAGACGCCTAAATGTTGCCGTAATTGTTTTTTTTTCTGTGTGAAAGCCTGTGTTGGAGCAGGCCTGGTCTCCGGGCAGGGTGGACCGGTGATGTGTCGACTGGGCCGGCTTCCTCTCTGCAGACTGGGGCTGCGGTCGTCAAGGCATATCTCATATTCCAGATATTCAATTAGATAGTGGGCCGGCCGGCCGGCAAGCAGAGCAGACGTAGTGGGCTTCTGGAGACAGGGTCATTATAATTCACTGGATCAGAAATGAGTTAATACTGCAGCTCCCAGCCAGCAATCTACTGTATGGAGAGAGAAAGAGAAAGAAAAAAGAGGTTAGTAGGGAGGGAAAGACAGGGAGACAAATAGAGGTATTATCCATTTTTACCAGGTAAACTGGACTAGTGTAAATATCCCAATTAGTGACTAATAACTATTGCACTTTTAAGCCTATAGAGGATCATGCTGACAAGCCTGTTAAACAAATGGTCTGTCTAAAAAAACATGGCTGGCATGCGTAATGGAGGCAGTGCCTCTGAAGAATGCCTCCTAGCTACTAGCTGGTCCTGGGAGTGTCGTCTCTCCCTCTCCTTCTCCTCTCTCCCTCGATTTCTCCCTCTCTGTCCCCCCCTCCCTCTCTCGCTCCCTCTTCATCTCTCCCTCTCTGTTGTTGTGTTTTCGATACCCTTTATTTACGAGCCCATGTTGATACATGTCCCCGCCCCTGTCTCCGTCCTGCTGGCTGGAGTAATAGCAGGGTCGCGGGGGCCGAGCCCACATCCCCACATCAGAGTTCCAGCTCCCACTGCCGGCTGAGACACCCGCTATCTTAATACCGCCATCATCAGCCAAGATAATGTAGCATAAAGATGTTTATGCTAATCTATGGTTTTCCCCCTTTGTCTGCCTCTCCGTCTCCCCCTGTGTCTCTTTCCCCTCTCGTTCTCCCCGAGCCTGAGTGACCATTAAACTGCTGTGACCATCCACTCCTCCATATTCCTGTCCTAACATGCAGATCATTGTGGATTGAAAGCGCAAGTTTAAAACTTAATTTGCATTATTTAACCAACACGCGATCCTAGGGGGACGTGGGTTATCGACTGCATCATCTTCTCGTTGCGTAAGCAGATGGAACTGGATTCATATCAATACATGGACGCTGCCGCTTAAGCAGACTGTGCCAGCCGGGGCTTTGCAATCCAAACTCCTTAGTTACTGCATTTCCATAATGTTGTATCCCCGCTAGTAATTTGCTCTCTCGCACACTCTTTCTCTCACACAAAATAAAACACCTCAGCCTACAGTTAAAACGAGGTTGCATCAAAGCAGCTCTGACAAGCACAAGCCTGTGTTTTAGTTGTCGGGTTGCATCATGCCCATGGGGGTCAGATGGCTGAGCGGTTAGGGAATCGGGCTGTTAATCAGAAGGTTGCCGGTTCGATTCCTGGCCATGCAATGTTGTTGTGTCCTGGGACAAGGCACTTCACCCTACTTGCCTCGGGGGGACTGTCCCTGTACTTACAGTAAGTCCTTGTGGATAAGAGCGTCTGCTAAATGACTAAATGTAAATGTCCTTCTCCACAACAACCCTATCTTTATTTGTTACTGTTTTGTTATCTAGCTCTCAGAGCTTGGCTAGCTAGCTGCTAGCTGGTTGTGGTACTTAACTGTGGTGCGATGCTAAGGCCGATAGCTGGTGTTTTTGTGTACATGTGTGTGTTGTAGCGCTACCTGCCCCAGTGGCAGGCCTGCACAGCGCTGGAGGAGGCAGGCTAACTACAGCGTATCTCCTCTCTCCCCGAGGCCTGTTTGTTTTGGCGTGAGAACAGAGGGGCTCGCGCCGCCTGCCAGACCAGGCCGGAAATCACCCAGGAGCCCCCACTGCTTCCTGTCCCCGTCCTCCCCCTGCCCACCAATCGCCCTCACCAGGGCGCAATGACATTGTGAGGGGAGAGCAACCACCAGCCAATCACAATGATGATCACTGATCACGGAGGAATGGATAAGGGCCATCATGAAGTGCAACTAAGTGTACTCAAGTTGTTGATCTGGTGTGTTCAGACGGATTCAGACATGACTATAAGACGACTGAAATGAAGACAATAATGTTATGATGATTATGAACTAACGGTGATTGCGTACGATTGATTGGATTCAGCACCTGTGCTGTTGTTGAGGTAACAGCCAGCTGCGTCTTTGTTTAGGGAATTCTGGATAATTCAATTAATTATTATTGGAAAGAATTCCGTCACGTCCACAGTCAGCCAGACAGCTGTTACCCAATCATCTCTCTCTAACTGGAGTATTGACATGTTAGAAATGGAGAGTCATCTGAATGATCTGCTGATTGCATCACTTCCTGCAAAGCCTGTATGTGTGTGTATAGGGTGTATAGGGTGTCCACCCTCTGTATTATTATATCACTGGGAAAGAACTAGGCCCATGGGGTCACAGTCTATGACTCAGACCTGTGTGTGTGTGAGAGATGGAAAGAGAAAGATGAGAGAGGGACGGAGAAATGCTGCTCTGTATTTGTGTAATGTAGTGTAGAACTTGTTCTCATGTCAGACTACTGCCTTCGATGTGGAAATGGGTTGGCTATGTGTGTAGGTGTTTTTTTATGTACTTTTATCATCGTGTTGTTCCTCTCCTATCCCTTCCATTCTGTCCTCTCCTTTGCATCCAGACTGGCATCAGCCCTCTAATAGCCATCAGGGCTAATTCAGCTGTATAAATCAGCAGGGGCCGGACAGGCCTCGCGGCGAGCCAGGGGCTAGATTTATGAGCAGGCCGGCCCTCGGCAGGTCTGATCATGGGCAAATCTGTTTGCCATAAATCCTGCCGTTACAGAACACGGCTGAGTGATGTTGTGTCTGGGGAGACGGGCTTTTGTTCTCCATGAACTGCTTACTGATTGTGTATAGTGTGTGTGTGTGTGGGTGTGTGTGTGCAGTGTGTGTGAGTGTGAGTGTGTATATGAGCCTATATTATACATGAAGCCACTTTCGATGGCTCAGTGGGCAACTGGCCTTCAACTCACCTCTGCTCTGCTGTTCTTTACTATGCTCTACTATATTCTACCATAAAGTACTCTATTCTACTCTACTGTATTGTACTTGACTCTTTTATACTCTACTCTGAGTGAGCTGTTCTCCAGTGTGACAGTAGAAGAGAGGGGGGGGGGGGGGTGTAAAGGCGGGCAAGGGCACCTGGAGGTGAGGAAGGGAGAAAATACAGTTAAAACAGTAGGCAGTTAAACTTAGTGTGTGTGTGTGTGGTTAGGAATAACTTCCAGATGTATATTTCTCCATCCACTACTGAGCCATCTCTCCAGATGTAGCCACACAACACACACACAGCTCTACTGATATAGATGTTTCCCCTACATCAGGAACAAATACCACTCTCTGTCTTCCGCCTGCAACGAAAACTCTTGTGTGACACAGCCGTTTCGTTATGGAAACGTGTTGTGTTTGTGTGTACGCTACCACAACAGTCCATGTCATTGCAAAATGAAGTGTTGAGCACCGTGATGAAAAAGGCCTGCCTTGAAATAAGAGTTGGTTTCTCCCCTGCCAAGAGGAGTGCCCTCAGACATGATACCGCTGGCTGCTGCTGTTGTCTTTGGCTGCTACTTACCTCGACCTCTCTCTCAACGTCAATGATAATCAGTTTACCTTTCTGATCTGTCTGTCTACCTGTGTGCGTGTGTGTGGGCGTTGGTATTAGACCTGGTTGGGCAGCCTTCCCAGTCTGCCACCCCCCCCCCCCCCCCCACACCACCCCTGAGTGCTTCCTGTCATTATGGGATGGCAGGCCTCGTAACTTCATGTAAGGTCGCTGCTGCCACAGTCGTAAAGGTTAGGTGTTTAGGGGCAGCTCTTAAGCACCTGTGTGTGTGTGTTGGCGGGCTTATGTGTGTGTTTGTGTGTGTGCTTGGGGGTTATGTGTGTGTGTGTGTGTGGGGTTATGTGTGTGTGTGGGGGGGGGGGTTATGTGTGTGTGTGTGGGGTTAGTGTGTGTGTGTGTGGGGTTATGTGTGTGTGTGGGGGGGGGGGTTATGTGTGTGTGTGTGTGGGGTTATGTGTGTGTGTGTGTGGGGGGTTATGTGTGTGTGTGTGGGGTTAATGTGTGTGTGTGTGTGTGTGGGGGGGGGGGGGGGGTTATGTGTGTGTGTGTGTGTGTGTGTGTGGGGTTATGTGTGTGTTGGTAGATATGTACTCCCTCATGAGCACAACCATTTACCAAGGCTTCCTCTTGAAAATGATGTCATTTTCGGTTAGAGCAGGTTTCAGTGTACCACACCACACACACACACAGTCCAAAATGTGAGCACACACAGCTTGGTAGACGTACCATCTCACAGCCTGTCAATCTGATGGACCTACAACCCTCTGGCGTCTCTGGAAGGAAGGAGGGAGAGCGGTAGTTATGCCATTACCAGTAATGCTGACCGTCTTAAACGGTATATTTCTACCTCTTCCACTCGAACTCTCTCTTTTCTGTCTGTCATTCAAGTCTGCCAGGGTTTCACTTTCAGAAACATAAATGAAGGTCACAAGCTAAGACGTCATATTTTGACAAATGAGTGAAGCGTGATTGAAGTCTAATGGAGTTTCTCTGTAGAAGAGCCTCTTTCTCTCTCTCTCTCTCTCTCTCTCTCTCTCTCTCTCTCTCTCTCTCTCACTCACACACACAGACAGACACATATTTGCAGATGGCCTACTGCCGTCAGCCTAATAAGTATCACTGACAATTCTTAGGTCTTTAACAACTGGAATGATCAGCTAGCATCCTGCTTTTGCGTTGGTATATTGTTCTCTAAAATGTGTGTGTGTTTGTATATATGTGTGTGTGTGTGTGAAACCTACCAGTGGACTGATTAAGACTGGACCTCCCCTGCACCTTCAATGAAGCGTCTGTTGGGTAAATTGGGAAATGGAGGGGTATCTCCTCCTGAAATTTCCTGGTTGATTTGGCCCTCATCACATGGGTTTATTAGGAAAGACTTATTGAATAAGGAGACGCACAAAGAACAGCTCTGTGTTTGTGTGTGTGACCTGCGTGATACTCCAGCACTCACAACAAACATTCTGCTGCACACACACACACACACTGGACTCTTTCACCTCTCTCTGCCTGTCTGTCTCGTCAGTCTGCCTTTCTGTGTCTCTCTGTTTGAGAAGAGCTGATGATCAGAGGGGAGGAGAGGGGGAGAGAGAGAGGGAGGGAGAGAGAGAGAGAGAGATGGAGGGAGAGAGAGATGGAGGGAGAGAGAGAGAGATGGAGGGAGAGAAGGGGAGAGAGAGAGAAATGGAAAGAGAGATAGAGGGACACCAGAGTGATGAAGAGACAGGGGGATGAGAAGAGACAGGCTGACGTTCATACCTGCTGATTCTGTAAAGACATCAACATTCCTCAATAGTTAGACACTTCAACCGTACACTGGCTGTGTGTGTGTGTGTGTGTGCGTGTGTGCGTGGGGCGGGTCTGCGGTTGGGGGGAGTTGGAGCCTCTCTGATTGCCATTTAGGTCTAGGAAGAAATAGAGAGAGGATAGAAAGAGAATGAGAAGATAGAGAGAGTGAAAGAGAGAGTGGGAGAGAGAACTGGAGGCCTATCTCTTAGACAAGCTGCTGTTAAGAGCAGCTTTTTCAAGTCCTGATATAATAGCAGGCTTTCCTTGGCGGTAGTCTATTCCAGGCTCCACTGTAGGGAGTGGCTCAGCCCTGTGGTTGGTCCATAGCAGTCCCCATTGCCACAGTCCCAACAGCTGGACCCCCTCCAGGATCTGGAGACTGGGAGCTCCCCTGGCTCTACTCCCCCCTCCCCTGCTCCCGTGAGGCGTCAGACCCAGGGGGTTGTGGGGCTGGACTGGGAGGACTGTGAAGGCCAGGGGACCTGAGTCCGTTAGCCTCCTTCGATCTACACACCATGACGTCAGAAAAAAAACGAACATGAACGCAACCATGAGAGTGGGAGGGCAGGGGAAAGGAGAGATGAGAAGAGGACCGGGAGAGAAGATGAGGAGGGGAGGAGGGAAGGATATTTCTCTTCCGACTGAATGGGGCAGTGATGCGAGGGATATAGAAGAGGGATGGGGGGAGGAGCGGGGGGGGGGGGGGGGGCAGGCTATGGGTGACATGTCCTGAAATTGCTTTTAGATGTGATGCAGTGACACGGATAGAGCATGAGTCCTGGATACCACAACACAATGACAAACACAGCATGCTGCAAAGCCTATGGAACACAGCCCTCTGACACCGGAGCCCATGTACAAGATCTTAATAAGTATGCCACAGTCCCAGACATGTACTATTAACCCTACTTAATGACTTTACTCCCTTGTTTGCCGTGTAGAACTATTAAAAAGACAATAGGAGAATAAAAAAGGAAGGATGTTCAGTGAGAAGTAGGCCGGGGCTGTGAGTGTGTTGGAGGATCTGCCGTCGGTGTCTTCTGATTGGTTGTCTCTTTGTCTCCGAGGAGAGGAGATGGCAGGAAGCGGGCCTGAATTAAACACAATGACTGGAGAGACAATGGACTGTCTGTCTGTGTGACGGGTTGGATTTAACGCATGCATGCACGCAAGCAGGCACACACACACACACACACACGCACACACGTCTTAATTAAGTCTGCTGCTGCTCTGCTGATTCTCTTGATAAGGTCTACTGTGGGGCTACATGCAGGCTGCTATCACACTCTGGCTGATAATAAGCACTTTCGTAAGGCCGCATCACACTGGCCTGTAGCCTGTGGTAAACTACTATTGTGTGTGACTGGCTTTTCAGAGTGTGCAGCCTTGCCGAGCTAAAGTCTAGCCTTAGCCCCAGACACAAAGCACTCTGTTTGGCAGTTGCCTGCACGAGTCGAGAATAGAGTTAGGTAGCTATTTACACATGATCTTTGTTGAATTTCCACGTGCTCTTTCCGTGTTCTGATTGTCTTATTGATTGTGCACAATTCAAAAATGTGTGTCCCTAGCTAGCTAAGAGCTGGTATTTTTCCAGGTATTACACAGGCTTACATTGTGTGGCGTAGTGGCACAGTGCCTTGCAACAAGAAGGCCATGGGTTTGATTCTTGACTGGGGCTTGCTGATGTTATCTCCTGAGCCTTTTCTGTGTGGAGTTTGCATATTCTCCACGTGCTCACGTGGGTTTCCTTCGCAAAGAACCCCAATTTGAAGAACAGATTGCTCCTTGCCCATGTCCCTGGCGAGCGCTTGGACTTGGTTCCTGGGCGCTGTTGATGTGGTTGCCCACTGTTCCTGGCTGCCCAAGAAGAAATGCAGAAGCATATTTCTCCGATGGACACATTGACATGCGTGGGCTCCGGCAGCTCCCTGCACGCCTGTGCCACAAGATGTTAGATAAATATAGTATTCTTCTTCATAATCGTGCAAGCAAGCTTTCCAAACCACCTCTGTTACATATACACAGCAGATCAAGCGAAGTAGGAAGATCCGTAATGTACGTGTTTGGGTTTCCAGAAGAGAACGGAAGGTCATGAGAACAAACTACTTAGTGTTTTGTTCAAATTGTAGTTCTCTCTCGCTCGCTCTCTTTCACGCCGGGAGATGGTAGATAACAGAGACAACAATACCGCCAGGGAAAATCCCCTCATCTGAATTCTGAACGTTCCCGTCCACTAAGCACTAAATGCTCCTACCGCTTGTTGTGAGCGAGACGGGCTGAGTGACAATAATTTCCTTACAATAATTAATTACCTCCGCGCGGAGCTGTCGGCGCTACGCCGCTGGTGAGTTTAGCATGCTAGCAGCAGGAAGTGAGGGTGGGCAGCCAGGCCATTGTTCCCGGAGTGATGAGATGAGGTTGTAAATGAATCGTGGGATTCTGAATAGCCTGCCTTAATGGCCGTTTACACAGTCGATTCAAGGCCTGACTCCCTAGTAGTGCCTGGATTAGAAGCGTTTTAGACTAGCGTTCGACTATGTTAGCATTAGCTTTAGGATAGGGCCGTTTTCGCTCAGCAGAGGACCTTATTAGCATAGACTAAGACTAGCCTAGTATCATGTTAAGGATAGTCAATAATCATGTTACCGTATGTTGAGTTTCAAATTTGGTGGAGAAGAATACAAGGTTAAATGCCAGACCAAGTTCTTTGTAAGTTTAATAAAATAAGAAATGGTGCAAATCAAACAATTAATACAATACACCATGTTGTCTCAATCTAGATCGGCGATACCAGTCAACGTTACCAGTCTCGCTTCGTAGAGTAGAGAAGACAAAGGCCTTTGTGAGAACAGTCTTGACAGAAGTCAGAGAGAGAGTTCTGTCCCGGCTTAATTCTGCCCGACCTGTGGCAGATTGGCCACCAGACGATGGGGTGAGGATGTCCTAATCCTATTAGGTTTTAGAAGGAGGTTGTGGGCAGTCAAGGTGGGCAGTCCAAAGGTCTTATGATATCCAGGGGGGCAAAGCAACCAGGGCAGACCTAAAGGTCTGATGATGTTGACCAGATGCAAAAGGATACATTCTCCTCCAAGCAGATGGATACATCCTCCACCGCCTAAAACCGGTTCTGTCTCTAGACCCACAGAGTTGTGAGGCCCATTGTACCCTCTTCTTGTCCCATGATGTGGTCATCTCGCCTCCCCTCTCCGGTACCATACACTGGCCTTGACTTCCACATACTCTGCAGCAAATCATATCAACCCGTGCATCCCTCCCTGCCAGTACACTGACTTAATGCATTCCTCTTTTCACTAAAAGATACATTCTCTTGAGAATGACCCTCATCTCACTCTCACAGACACTGTCACGCCCTGGTGCATACTCATAATCATTACTTATTTTATCTGAAGCATTGATTATATCTGGAATATATGTTCAGCATTGTCATTATGCATTTTGTTATATCTGAAGTATTGATTGTCTTTTTATTGTAACCTAGAATTGTGTTAGCCTTGTCAAAGGCTAGGTCAGAGGCACTATGCTAACCAGGTAATCCATAGCATAAGGCTACCCTATGACTGTTTGCCCGGAGAAGTCTGGAGGCTGTGTGGATAAAGCTAGCTGTGGTTCAAAGATGACTTCTATGAATACTTGGAGCTGGTGTTTTGGCTGTGTAGCATTATGCTATCTGTGTAAATGCTCTTTGCGGACCCTGATGTGTGTGTGTGTGTGTTCTGCTCTGGCGTACACGGATGAGTGGGTGCCCCTGACAGCACCAGCTCAGCTCAGTGTTTGCTCTGCTCTAATCGCCTGTTTGCTCACATGGCCACTGGTACATCACCCCCTGTCCTCACCTCCTTCTCCTCTCCTCCCCGGATCACAGATGGGTTTCTCTGTGGAGGCAGCACATGTATTGATCATCCTGATTGTGGTATTGATGGCTAGCCAGCTGGCAGGGTGAGATGTGGGTCTGGGCTCAGCTGATCATTCCCTCCCTCTAGTAAGGTGTCTTCATCCCTGCTGGGGTGTCAGGTTGGAGGTTGGTTGTCACACTGAACCCTACACATACTCACATACTCGCACACACACACACACACTCACACACTCACCCTTCAACCTGCCATTCCTCCAATCCATAAGCACATCCACTATCCACACTCCCATCCCCCATCCACCCTCTGCTGCACAGCGTCTACACCCCACTTCTACTATTACACCCCCAGCCCCCTGTCACCCCCCCCCCCCACACACACACACCTCACACACACACGCTCCCTCCCCCATCCTCGTACCCAGCGGTGTGAGCTTGTGAATAACAAAGCTGTGTCAACGCCACCACTGTGGCTTTCACCGACTGGCTTGCCTTTGTCTGTCAGAGACAGGGCCTGAAGACAGGAGGCAGGGCGTCCAGACATCTTACAGACGTGCCCAGCCGTCCAGACATCTTACAGACGTGCCCAACCGTCCAGACATCATCCCTATCCCTCGGTGTGTGCAGGTGTCTGCTTGTGACATGCACCGTTGGCAGACTGCTGACCGTGTTGGCTGGCATGGAGCCTCTTGGTTGTGGTCTCCTCAGTGGGCCTCATAAGGCCCTGTGTGTTGGTCTCCTCAGTGGGCCTCATAAGGCCCTGTGTGTTGGTCTCCTCAGTGGGCCTCATAAGGCCCTGTGTGTTGTCGAGGCTGGAGCCAGAGGCAGTTTCAGGCAGCATCAGACATCTATCTCAACCCCAACTCAACAACTACCGCTACTAGGTCTGAGTGTAGAGACATCTGAATACTCCTGATCAGAGTCGTGATTAGATCACAAATCTGCAGTCTGATTGCATCGGTCTCTCAGTCACCCTAAAGATAGCGCACGGTGTCTTCGCCAAACAGTGAGTCTTTCCAATACTTGAAATTCAGTTCAAGGACGATTCCTCGTGTTAGTCTCAGTCAGTTTGGTTTCTATCCCTGTCAGGGGAGTGTGTAGTTAAAGAGCAGCAGAGCGTATGTGAGAAGGTGCCTCCGCGGGGGTCTGTGTCCAGGGTTTGGAATGCTGCTCAGAGGGGTTCCCAGTCCACGGCTTGCAATGTGGCCTTTAGGGAAACACTGACGCAGAGAGATTTGGATGTGCTTGTGAAGGTTTGGATCCAGGGCTTGGACTGGAGCCCTAGCCGGGGTCCGGGGGCTGTCCTGTCCAGTGTCATCCTGATTTCGGAGACTCAGACGTTGGAATTCCATCAGCCTCGTATTTATCCTGGCTCTGCCTCAGCTCTCTATCTCCTCTCCACACTGCAGCAGGACGGAGCAGGGGAGATAGAAAAAACCCACATTGATAAATTCACTTTTTTGACACAAGACAGTCCCTTGTGCACGCTCACACATACACAGACTGACCGAAACACACACACCAACACACACATACACACACACAATGAGCCGTTAGTGTTGATGGTTGTGGGTCCTGCTTCAGAGCAGACTTACGGCAGGCTGGCTACCTCATGCTGGAGACATTTACAGGCCCCCTGAGCCCCCCTGCCCTACCCTGCTCTCTCTCTCCTCTCTCTCCTCTCTTTCTCTCCCCTCTCTCCTTCTCACTCCCTCCCTCTCTCTCTCTTCTCTCTCTGTCTCTTTCCTTCTCTCTCCCCCCTTCTCTCTGTCCTGTCCTTCTCCCTCCCCTTCTCTCTCTCTCTCCCCCTGTCTTTCTCTCTCCTTCTCTCTCTGTCTTCTCTCACGCTCTCTTGCTCCCCATCTCTCTTTTTCACGAACGTTTTTGCTCTCTGTCTAAATCAAACAAAAACACACAAGCGCCATAAAGGAGAGTGATCCTCGGTCTGGAAACACCATTGGCTGAAAGACAGGTTGGCCATTTAAACATGAGAGTAGCTCATGAAAACTAAAAAGTCGGAATAAAATTCCACAAGTCAGTTGTCAGGGGTTGATTGAGTCACATATATGTCTGCCCGCCTGCCTGTCTGTCTGTCTGTCTGTCTGCCCACCTGTCTGTCTATCTGCCTGCTCGCCTGCCCATCCCTCTGTTTTGCCCATTGTTGACTAGATAACAGTGATGTCCAGTGCGGCATGAATGAGGGTGCGATTGTGGTCATATTCCGCTGCTGCCTATGAATCTATAATGTGTGTTATTGTGGCTGTAGTCTGCAGACAGATTAGCGCTATACAGACAAAGAGTTTGCTCAGCAGAACCGCTCATTGCTGCCTCAACTCTTATACAGTTATAGCAGAAATTGATGACCTTGTGTTTTTACATATTGATAAGCACCTGTCCCACTTTGTTTGTACCAAAGAGGCTGTTTATCCTCCTCCAGTTATTAACGAGAGGCTTTGCGAATGTCTTTATCAATTCTATTGATTAGGGTTTATGGCTCCAGCGAGTACGGTTGAAGCACAGATGGGTAGTGTGTGTGTGTGTGTCCATTGTGAGTGTGTGTGTGTCCTGTGTGTGTCTACCTGAGGTGGTTAATGGAATGAGTTGGCCTAATTGTAAGATAACTTGGTAGATATTAGACTGGTTCCACTATTGATCAAGCTCGCGAGGGATCGGAAGTGTGGAGGGTGGGGGAGGGGATGAGAGTGTTGTTGACGACCTGAAGCAGAGACCAAAGAAGCGCTGCAGGCAGGATGTCTGACGAGAATGCATCACTTATTATTCTGTTACCAAGGAGATGGAGAGATACGCAAATCTGGCAGGTCCCAAATGGCTCACTTGTTTTTATTCCTTTCTTCTGTCTTCCTTTCCAATACTTACCTCTCTCTCTCTCTCTCTCTCTCTCTCTCTCTCTCTCTCTCTCTCTCTCTCTCTCTCTCCCCCTCTCCTGTTTCCTCTTTTACTGTGCCATATTTCCCTCTCCGCCCGCTCTCCCCTCTCCCCGCCCTCCCTCTGCCTTTAGGATGTGATTATAACTTAAGTCTTGTTGTCTGAGAGAGAGAGGGGGGGAGGGAGTGAAAGAGAGAGAGAGTGCGGTTGAGAATGCTCAGTGGCCCACAGCGGAGGATTAGGCCGGGAAGCCTGGGAGTGTCCTGGGGTTTTCTGCCTGCTCAGAGTGAGCCTGCTTAGGCTTGACCTTGGGAGATGTCCCCTGGGGCTGTGAAATAAAGTGGTGTTAGAAGTGAAGTGTGAAGTGAGCATATTGCTGAATTATTTAAGAGATCCCTCTTCGGTAAATATGAACAATGTTTTGTGTATGCGATTGTATATTGCATGGTATTAGCTTAAGGAGTGGAGCTAGCTAGTCCACAGGTTAGACATCATCCACAGTGACCCCCTGGATGTCTACAGAGCTCAGTGTGTGTGTGTTTGTGTGAGTGTGTGTGTGCCTGGGTCTGTGCTGTGTGTTCCCACCTCCTTCTCTCAGGTGGCTGTGTGACGCAGTCACACCGCTGTTGTCATGCAACACCTTGGACAGCTCACCTAGCTAAGCCTGGAGGGCTGTGGCAGAGTCACCTGGAGCTGGAGCTGCTGGTAACCCAGGCTGAGTCATCTCCCTGATACAAGCCATCACACAGGGACTAGGGCTGGAGGCACGGCAGGTCATGGCTGGTTGGACGGCTGGCTTGAGAAGCGAAGGCTGATATAACCAGACATTGAGAGGCAGGCAAGGGGCCTCCAGCATTGACTGGCCGGCTGGTTAGTTGGTTGTGGGCTGGCTGGTTGGTTGGTTGTGGGCTGGCTGGCTGGTTGGTTGGGGGCTGGCTGGCTGGTTGGTTGTGGGCTGGCTGGCTGGTTGGGGGCTGCTAGAAAGAGTGTCATCCACCTCTGTGTGTGATTGTGTGTGTGTGTGTGTGTATCCTGCAGCTTTAAAACTCCTGCCCATGCCATCATCTCTCTATCCAGTGTCAGAGGAGCAGGGGGAGAGAGGAAGAGTGAGAGGGGAGGGGGGGGGGGGGGTGTCCAGACAGAGAGATCAGCTCTAAAAGGCCTGAAGAGAGAGGGAGGGAGGGAGGGGGAAGGAGAGAAGAGCAGAGGTGACAGTTGCGTGCCTGGGGGGGTTTCCCCCTTGCACCCCCGCACCCCCTCTCTCCTGCTTGGTGGTCTCGTTGTTGTTTGTGTCCCTCCCTCTGTGGTCTTCTGCCTCTGTGTGTGTGTGTGTGTGTGTGTGTGCGCACGCATGTGTGCGTGTGTGTGTTCATTGCTAAAGGGAACTGGGGAAGCGATTAATGAGCTTAAACCTCTTCTAGCCCCATCTTCAACCCCCCCATCTCTCCTCTCCACCCCCAAGGGTTAATGGTTCACTGAGCAGTGTCTAGGCCAGCCTGATGCATCCTGGGGCTGTTTGTGTGTGTCTGTGAGTGAGTGAGTGAGTGAGTGAATGTACGTGTGTGTGTGACTTTCCTTGTGTGTGTGTGTGTGTGTATTCTACTCCATTGTGTTCCTCGCTGGCCTGTCTGGCTGTGTGGTATCCTAGAACCAGTCTCGAGGCAGGTGACAGACTAGCGACACTGTTCCTCCACGCTATCAGTCTGATGGGAGCTCCACCGTGGCTTGTGTCCATGCTCTCTGCGGCTGGGAGCTGTGAACAATAGCTAGGCTGTTCCTCAACAACACGCTGTTGGCTCAAAGTCTCCGCTCAATCTGCCGTTATCACAGTAGAACTTATGTTCTGGCTCCTGACTCTGATCCTGTTGATTTAACACCCGTTCTGCTTCAGTGAGGTGGTGCGTGAATACGACTGTTCTTTTCCTCTTTCTCCGCCATTCCGCCTCAGAGATAGCAGACCCAATCGTCTGTTTGGGTCCGCCCCCCCCCCCCCCCCCCCCCCCCCCCCCCCCCCCCAGGTACCCCAACTTGGTGTTTGAGCGCCGCAGACCAGCGAAATCCGACCAAGTCCGAACGCTCATCCATCATAGAACCAGAAGAAGTGGTGTGAAGCCGCCTGCGAGGAGCCTGAACAAACGGCCCTGTCCTCGATAGTCTCGCGCTCCTCTCAAGGACACGGCGACGGGCGGCTCACATCCACACTGAGGGACGAGCAGACCTCCCGTCTCTTCATAAGCTGCTCTTTAATGAGCTTGGTAAACAAGTGAAAGGATTCAGCTTCAACCATCGCAGAGCTGTGACTGCCTGCTAGGATGGACTTAACATCCAACTGCTCCAGTGTCTTATCGCTGGTCTGACGAGGACAGATAGAGGGAAGGACGGAGGGAGGGGATGGGAGGGAGGGAGAGGGATGGAGAGAGGGGATGGAGAGAGGGGATGGAGGGAGGGGATGGAGAGAGGGGATGGAGGGAGGGGATGGAGAGAGGGGATGGAGAGAGGGGATGGAGGGAGGGGATGGAGAGAGGGGATGGAGAGAGGAAATGGAGAGAGGGGATGGAGGGAGGGGATGGAGAGAGGGGATGGAGAGAGGGGATGGAGAGAGGGGATGGAGGGAGGGGATGGAGGGAGGGGCCGTCTTTTGGAGAGCAGGATTGGACTCGTTTTCCCAGAGGAGGGAGGGAAGGTCAGGAAATGTCCTTGTCACTCCACACATCTGGCCACAAATATATCGCCCCTCTCTCTCAGAGAAAGAGGGTTGTCCTCAGTCAGTATGCTGGTGGTGTGGGCTTGATTGAGTTATAGCCTTAGTTTCTGTCTGTGTTTATGTGTGTGTGTGTCTGTGAGAACCAGCCTCAAGATTCTGGAGGTGTGTATATGTGAGAGCTAGACTTAGTATTCTAGTATTCTCTAGTTGCGTAGGAGAGTTTGCTTTAGTATTCTGGAGATGTGTGTTTGTGTGTGTGTGTGTGTGTGATAAGCTAGCAGCAGAGGCAGAAGGGCCGGTAAAGCCCCTGAGGATCTCAGGAACCATCACCTTTTGGGAGACAGAGATCAACAATAATTCTGAGGCTGTGGGAGGACGAGGGTGTGTATGTGTGTGTGTGTGAGGAACATGAGGGCTGGTGGTTTCCAGTTGGTGCCAGGTGCTGGTTGTGTCAAGGTTCCACTCCAAGTGTTAAGGAGAAAAGAAGGTTCTTCACAGCAAATGTGTGTGTGTGTCTGTGCGTATGAGAGGCATGAAAGCAACTTCTTACTCTAGATGTTATCAGCTGATAGGTTCAAAGCTGATAGTTGTTTTAAGAGTTGGTCTCAATTCTTTGACCCCCTAAACACATACAAACACACACACAAACACACACACACACACACAAACACACAAACACACACACACACAAACACACAAACACACACAAACACACACACACACAAGACCAAACACGCTCCTGCTGCCCATGAACAAGTCATCAGGGCAGACTGACTCATTATTCTGATGAGGTACATCTAGTTACCTTCCTGTCTTTCCTCCCCCAGTCCTCATCCCCTCTTCCTCCGTCCTCTCTCTCTCTCTCTCTCTCTCTCTCTCTCTCTCTCTCTCTCTCTCTCTCTCTCTCTCTCTCTCTCTCTCTCTCTCCCCCTCTCTCTCTATCTATTAGATCAGCAGGCCTCCAGATGGCTAGAATTATTGAGCCGCATAAAGCCACTTGGGTCGCCCACAGACACACACTATGGAATGCGTTAGGTTCATAAACACAGATACACTAAAGGATGTTCACATGCACAGACATACACTATAGGATGTGTTAGGTTCAGAAACACAGATATACACTATAGGATGTGTTAGGTTCATAGACACAGATATACACTATAGGATGTGTTAGGTTCAGAAACACAGATATACACTATAGGATGTGTTAGGTTCAGAAACACAGATATACACTATAGGATGTGTTAGGTTCATAAACACAGATATACACTATAGGATGTGTTAGGTTCAGAAACACAGATATACACTATAGGATGTGTTAGGTTCAGAAACACAGATATACACTATAGGATGTGTTAGGTTCAGAAACACAGATATACACTATAGGATGTGTTAGGTTCAGAAACACAGAT
Organism: Thaleichthys pacificus; assembly: GCA_023658055.1. NCBI lineage: Eukaryota > Metazoa > Chordata > Actinopteri > Osmeriformes > Osmeridae > Thaleichthys > Thaleichthys pacificus. The sequence goes on along the minus strand of CM042863.1, from coordinate 15,313,328 downwards.
ATACACTATAGGATGTGTTAGGTTCAGAAACACAGATATACACTATAGGATGTGTTAGGTTCAGAAACACAGATATGCAGTACACTTTTCTACCATGTTGATTGTCTGGTTCATCTGGTTAAAAGCTGCTAAGTCAGACTTGTATTTATAGCTCTTCATCAGGAATCCCTGCTCCTCCACAAAGGTTATCATAAAACATGGGTATCCTTAACAACATGCTGCTGAACCAGCTGGAAACAACCTAAGGTGAGGGATATTATGGGATGGCTATGTCCGGGTCTATAGGAGGGGGTGAAAGGGTATATAGAGGCGACGTGTTTACTGCAAGTCAGAGGTCAATAACGGTACCCAGCAGCAGGCCATAAAACTGCTCTCTCTCTCTCTCTCTCTTTTTCTCTCTCTCTCTTTCTCTCTCTCTCTCTCTCTCTCTCTCTCTCTCTCTCTCTCTCTCTCTCTCTCTCTCTCTCTCTCTCTCTCTCTCTCAGGAAGCACTTACGCACGTATGCACATACAGGTCCACAATAACAATACCCCTGTGTGGATAAATTATTAGTTGCATTGTCAGAGTTAATCATTCTGCTTGATTCATGTATGAACAGTGTGTATGTGTGTGCGTGAACACAAGTGTTTGTGTGTGAGTGTGTGTGCGATGTGGCCTTGTTGGAGAGAGATACACAGCATAACCAAGAGTTATGTGTGTGACGTGTAGTAATTGTGACTACAGTAACATGCCTGTTTCAGATTGATGATCAGACATGCATGCCTACTAGGCGACCCTGGACAGGGAAACAATGAGCTTGGAGCCTGTAGATCACACAGCCAGGCCCGTCACGCACACAGGACAAACACACATGGAAGTGACCAGGGCCTCTGCACAACGAGCACTGCATCGACGTGAGCGAGTGTGTGTGAAACTGAGCGCAACATCTCGAATGGCGACAGGCACACACATGCACACACACACAGTGCCAAGCTGGAGTAACCACACGATAACGATATGGAGACCAGAGAGTGATGTGAACACTTTTACCTTTACATCAGAGTGATAAAACCTATATGGCCAAATTGAATAAAATTGGCCTCTCATCATATCAGTGGATAGAAAGCTCATTCCAAAGTGGTTAACAGCCTGTCCCCCCTGAACGAAGGGAATTCAGCCGGCATGGAGAATGAATGAGGACTGAGTCAGAGTATGTGGGGTCAGTAACCAGGCCTGTCAGCTGCTGCTGCTTCCATGTCCTCACATTCTAGAACTCAGGCCATGTTCTAGTACCTATTCTAGATCCCAGGCTAGGTTCTAGTACCTATTCCAAATTATAGAACCCAAGCTACATTCTAGAATCCAGGCTACATTCTAGAACTCAGGCCACGTCCCTGTACCGATTCAACATTCTAGAACCCAGGTTACATTCTAGAACCATGGTATGTTCTAGAACACGCCCAGCTTATATTCTAGAACACTAAAGCTGGCTGGGAGGATGGAGAGAGGGTGGGAGGGGGTGAAAATGGAAGTCCCCAGTGTTCTAGTCCCAGACTGGCTGCTGTGGGCAACCTGAGAGCCGGCCTGCATCACATTCCTCTCCAGTAACCCTACACCTTCAGTACGGTGTGTGTGTGTGTGTGTGGAGAAGGACACCTGGACTGCTTCAGACGGGGGTTTAATTGGTCCGTCAGACTTCCTCAGGTTCCTCAGCACTCATAGTCAAGCTAAACACCATAAATATCCTAAGTGCTTTTTAATTGGTCTAATGTATGATCCAGAATTGCTCTGTACTGTTATCAGTCAGTGTGTGTGTGTCTTAGTCTTCAGCAAGACACTCTATTTCAAGTTGGACAATGACAGATAGCCTCTTACAGTAATTCGGTTTAAAGTTTTACAGACACTTTTCAATACTTGCATCAGATTTATGAACAGAATAAAGTCAAATAAAGATGGCGTACACAGCCAGCTAGTAGCAGCAGTAACAGTGCCTGTCCTGACTTCTGTGCCCCCACCCTCCTGGGCCCCCACCCTCCTGTGCCCCCACCCCCAGCATCCCAGCTGCTCTCACAGGGAGAAGTACAAATAATGTTGTGACTGACTTGTCTGTTTTGAGCAGCAACTGCACTGTAGATTCCCCCTCTGGGAGCCGTAGAGGGTATGGGGTGTTCAGTTGTGAGTCAGCAGACAGCAAACTGTGTATGTGTGTGTGCGTGTGTGTATGTGTATGTGTGTGTGTGTGAGAGCTCAGTTAACTGTGTTTGTACACAAACACGGAGTCACTACTGATGTTTTCCCCCCTCCAGACAGAGAGTCTGCTGTGTTTCTATACTGCATGACTTGGAGGATGCAGGCTGGTTCAGACTGGTGCTGCTTGGAACCTGGTGGTTTGATATGAGACGATGAGCCCTGATTGGCTGGTGCGGGGCAGCAGGCACACCCAGGTCTGATCCCTGTGTTCACCAGGAGAAGGGAAAGTCCCAAACAACACGTCTTAAATAGTACGTCTGGTTCCACATAGTTGTTAACCACCTTTTATGTGCTCTTTTAGGAGACCCGCTATATATTACATATTAGAATACTTCCACAGAAGAGGGTTCTGGGTAATGTCAGAGCTCAGTGTGGCCCAGAACAGTCACGTGCTGCTGGTAGTATGGAGACACGGATAGTTTCAGTGTTTCCTCTAGGTTTGGGGGGGGGGGGGGGGGGGGGCGACCGACCATGTCGAGACAGAAATGACATGCCGTCGTGTAAATAAGATAAATAACATAAGTTTGTTTTTAGTTTTTAATAACAAAACAAACATTTAGTTTGGTTAATAAAAGAGCAAGCTATAGACCTGTTTTATAGGAAAGGTAACCATAAATGACTTATTTTGTGATCTGGCGCTATATAAAAACGAATTATATATTTTATTATTATTAACTTGACCTCCCAGGGGGGGCGGGGGGGGTGCCGTTGGGGGGGGCGGGGCGCCCCCCTAATATAATGGTAGGGGAAACACTGAGTTTAGTGCATGCTAGTTCCTTATCTGACCAAACCACAGCGTGTTGGAGCCACACTGAGCAGCCCAAACGACCCACTGGCCTCCTCACCCCTCAGGTGTCAAGTCAGGACCCGCTGTGGCGTTTTGTTCCAAACTTCCTTTGTGAATTTCCTGCGCTTCCTGCGTTTGTGACCTCTCGTTGGTGCTCAGCCGTGTCACGCGCTGAGTCCGCACTCCGTCCCTGCGTGGGTGTGGACATTCTGGACCAGTCACAGCTTGACGTTAACCACTGGCAGACAGGGTTACCTTCACACGCAGCCAGTTGCTACTCTCTGGTCTGTTAGAACCAACCCTGTGTGTGTGTGTGTGTGTTTTCCGGGCCTGATTGGTCGTGGTTTGACAGCTCGGGCACCCTCAGCTCTGCTGAGTTTACCAGAGCTTGACCGATCAACACCTCCTGACACCTTCCTGTGTGTGTGTGTGTGTGTATGTGTGTGTGTGTGTGTGTGTGTGTGTGTGTGTGTGTGTGAGTGAGTGTGTGTGTGTGTGTGAGTGGGATGTGTTGGGAAACACAGGATGCCTATAACACACCCTGGCTTTGATCAATCAGTGAAGCAAGCACTATTGTCTCACTCTACTGAAAATGGGTTAGGTATTGACTTGCATAGATGTGTTAGGGTTAGGGTGTGTATGTATGTATGTGTGTGTGTGTGTGTGTGTGTGTTGGTCCTTCCATCCCAGCAGGAGCTCTAGGCCCTCTCTAGTCACCAGGCCTCGCTAATGATCAGTGATCAGCACTGTAGCACAAATCACACTGCTATCAGTGGGCTAATTGTGTCTACTTGTGAATGCCGTAGCTGTTTTCTGCTACACACACCCACACGTACACACACTAAAACACACACAGACAGAACATAATTCAGACATTCTACACACACCACTGACCTGTGCTCACACTGGGGTCGGAGGTCAGCTAAGGTTAAGGGTCACCCGGAGACAGCCACAGGCTAGGCAGCCAAGCAGAAGAGTATTACTGTGTGTGTGTGTGTGTGTGTGTGTGTGCACGTATGTGTGTGTGGACTGGCCCTGGGGCTATGTGGCTGTTGTACTGGAACAAAGCATGTGTTGACAGTGTGTGTGTGGTATTTGTGGGTGTGGGTGGGTGTGTATGGGAGTGTGTGAGTGTGTGTGTGTGAGAGAGTGTGTGTGTGCAGGGGCAGCAGGCTGTGTGGGAGAGACAGGAGAGGAGGTTTAATTGAATCCTCAGCCTCTTTTGTTCAGGACCAAGGTCCAGGGCACACTGACCCCACTTCCCCCTCCAACAGGATCAATTACACACACACACACACACACACACACACACACACACACACACACACACACACACACACACACTCTCTCTCTCTCTGTCTCACACACACACACACACGGCTTTACAGGTTTAATGTGTTCAAGATTTCCTCTCCACCTCTGAAGTCCAGTGTTGGTTGTTTATGAGAGCTGCTAACTTGACAAGGAAGGAGGGGGTCATTCCTTCTGCTTTAGGAGTCGGGCTCCACTGTTTCTCCTTCTTCCTCTCCTTGCGTTTCATCCTTAAATCCCAAATTCCAAAGTTTCTAAAAGCTTTGTTTCCCAACGTTAGTGAAAGAAAAAAATAAAAATCTACTTTGGCTTCCGTGGTTTTAGACAAGCTGCCTCACACACCCAGGACAGTCAGCATTGTTTGTTGACGAGCCTCTGGCGTGGTGAAGCAGTGATTAGCCTAATCTCTCCGCTTGTTGTCCGTAAAATAGATGGAGTGCTTGGCAAGGTGAGACCTAGACTAGCCTGGCTGGTGTCCCAGATCCAGATTAGAACTGAGCCTAGTCCTGGACTAAACACATCAGCATGGATTCACTCTGGATTCTCGGAGATGGCCCAGGCCTGGGCAAACAGCTCAGGCTGGGAGGAGAGGCAGGAGAGAGGCTGGGAGGAGAGGCAGGAGAGAGGCTGGGAGGAGAGGCAGGAGAGAGGCTGGGAGGAGAGGCAGGAGAGAGGCTGGGAGGAGAGGCAGGAGAGAGGCTGGGAGGAGAGGCAGGAGAGAGGCTGGGAGGAGAGGCAGGAGAGAGGCTGGGAGGAGAGGCAGGAGAGAGGCATGTCTTCCTCTGTCGCTCCATCTTCGTTTCCACTCCTGCTCTCTCCTCTCTTCCTCTCCTGCTCTCTCCTCTCTTCCTCTCCTGCTCTCTCCTCTCTTCCTCTCCTGCTCTCTCCTCTCTTCCTCTCCTGCTCTCTCCTCTCTTCCTCTCCTGCTCTCTCCTCTCTTCCTCTCCTGCTCTCTCCTCTCTTCTTCTCCTGCTCTCTCCTCTCTTCTTCTGTTCTCTCCTCTCTTCCTCTCCTGCTCTCTCCTCTCCTGCTCTCTCCTCTCCTGCTCTCTCCTCTCTTCCTCTCCTGCTCTCTCCTCTCTTCCTCTCCTGCTCTCTCCTCTCTTCCTCTCCTGCTCTCTCCTCTCTTCCTCTCCTGCTCTCTCCTCTCTTCTTCTCCTGCTCTCTCCTCTCTTCCTCTCCTGCTCTCTCCTCTCTTCTTCTCCTGCTCTCTCCTCTCTTCCTCTCCTGCTCTCTCCTCTCTTCCTCTCCTGCTCTCTCCTCTCTTCTTCTCCTGCTCTCTCCTCTCTTCTTCTGTTCTCTCCTCTCTTCCTCTCCTGCTCTCTCTCTGTTCAGCTGCTCCTAGCAGGAGTTTTTTGGACAGGACTAGACACACCCCGAGACCCTCAGCCCTGCTCGGCCCCTGTGTGTGTGTGTGTCTTCGCTCTCAGAACAGAGGCTGTAGTTCTGTAGTTCACATGAGGTACCATGTCTGTTAGTCTGCTTGCCTGTCTGTGTGTTCGTGTGTTTGTTTCCAGGCCAGATCAAGGTGTCGAAAACTGCAGCTTTCATGTTTTGTTCATGGACTCCATTGTTTCAGACACTATTAGTGTCACACTAACTGGGTAATGTGAAATAAATATGTATGAAATAATTATACTTAGCTAGGAAGCGGTTTGGTTCTGGCTGAGTGACTTCTCTGTTCCTGTCTCAGTTTGGCTGTCTTTGTGTGGCAGGAACGCTGTATAAAGGGCGCCTAAATAAAGAATTACAATGAGAAGATCTAAGATTACACTTTATTATACTGTGTTCCCCTTCTGTGGACTCTGTCTCTCTCTCTGTCTCTCTCTCTGTCTCTCTCTCTGTCTCTCTCTCTGTCTCTCTCTCTCTCTCTCTCTCTCTCTCTCTCTCTCTCTCTCTCTCTCTCTCTCTCTCTATCTCTCCCTCCTCCCCTTTCCCACCCTCCCTCCCTTTTCCTCTCTCTGTCCACCCTTTCTTTGTGTCTTTCTTTTCTCTCTCTCTCTCTCTCTCTCTCTCTCTCTCTCTCTCTCTCTCTCTCTCTCTCTCTCTTTCTCTCTCTCTCTCTCTCTCTCTCTCTCTCTCTCTCTCTTTCTCTCTCTGTTTTTCAGCCTCTCTCCACCCTGTCCCTGGTATGACATGTTTGCACTCAGCTCCATGGAACACCACAGCAAGACCACTTCTGAGTTAAATTAATGTATTATTCCACGGTTAGATAGATGCAGGCCTAGTACAGCCCGAACAAAAACGGCCAAAATAAAGTAATAAAATAAATGGGGAAAAAATAAAGAAAATAAGGGGAATTGGACCGAGTGGTTTCAGCATGATATTCCCCTCATGGTGTGTGTTGGCGTCGGAGTCAGTGTGCTCACGCTCGCAGCAGCCACTGACCAGCCTCATCCAGTATTCATGTCTGTCAGCAGAGGACAAACCCACCTCACATGTGGTCTCCCTGTGGCCCAGGAGAAGCAGGCCAAGCAGAGATCTGAAACAGCTGAGGTGTTCTACACCCAGAGAGAACCAGCGTAATCACTACATCTGGTGGGAGGATGGATAGAGAGGGGGGGGGGGGGGTGAGAGGGAGAGAGAGGAGAGAGCAGGGGAAGAGGGGTAGAGAGATAGGGAGGAGGGTATTATTTATCTACATTCCAATTACCTTCATCGGAGGTGTTTGATGTTGAGAGGGGCTAGCCTCCATAGGCCGGCCACGCTGCACACTTCAAACATCACACACAACATCGCACGCATGCACGCACACACACTCACCCAAAAAAAAACACATACACACTCAATTCAAACTCCTTTTACACACACACACACACATTTGTTTTCCTGCAACACACACACAGTGCACATTGTTCACACATTGGAAAACGATTGTTTGTTTGCTGTACTGTTTAGATGTCAGCAGTATGTAGGCTCTGGTGGATACTGCTGTTTCAGTGTGTGTGTGTGTGTGTGTGTGTGTGTGCATTTGTTGACAGTGTATTGGCCTACTTTCAGTTAGGGCTGTTTAGCCTGTTTTGTATTGGCAAGAGAGGGAAGTTGATCTTAGTTTGTGTGGGTGTGTGTGCGTGTTGTGTGTGCATGTGTGTGTGTGTGTGTGTGTGTGTCCAACCCACTCCAATAAGAGATGAATCCATGAAGCATGATGTCAAAGTGCTGATGACGATGTGGTGTCTTCAGAGTTATGACTAAGATCTGCGGTAGTGGTGGATTAGAGGGTGTTTAGCTCTAGCTCTCTTTTCCTCTCTTGCCCTTCTCTCCTCCCCTCTTTCTCTCTCTCCCTCATTTTCCTCTTTTCTCCCTTCTTTTTCCCCTCTCCACCACATCAAATATCTCCTGTCTCTCTCTCTCTGCTCTCTCTTCTCTCTCTCTCTCTCTCTCCTCTCTCTCTCTCTCTCTCTCTCTCTCTCTCTTCTTCGTCTCTCTCTCTCTCTCTCTCTCTCTTCTCTCTCTCTCTCCTCCTCTCTCTCTCTCTCTCTCTCTCTCTCTCTCTCTCTCACAGACACACACACACACACAACCCACCCACTCCCCAGGCCTCTATCCTGTCTTGGCCGGCAGCTTGTGACACCCAATATGGCAGGGCTGGTCTAATGGAAGCCACCTTGTCACCACTAATTAGTGGGACTGCAGCAGCGAGCAGGCAACTCATTATCACACTAACCATGTTTGTCACTGCAGCCTGACCCACATATTTAGGAGGGAGACAGCCTGCCTTATCACCCCTCCCACACTCTACTCACCCCTCCCTCACTCTCCTCACCCCTCCCTACACTCTCCTCACCCCTCCCTCACTCTACTCACCCCTCCCTCACTCTCCTCACCCCTCCCTCACTCTCCTCACCCCTCCCTCACTCTACTCACCCCTCCCTCACTCTCCTCACCCCTCCCTCACTCTCCTCACCCCTCCCACACTCTCCTCACCCCTCCCACACTCTACTCACCCCTCCCTCACTCTACTCACCCTCCCTCACTCTACTCACCCTCTCTACCCTCCCTCACTCTCCTCACCCCCTCCCCTCACTCTCCTCACCCCTCCCTCACTCTCCTCAACCCCTCCCCACCTCTCCTCACCCTCCCTCACTTCTCACTCACACCCTCCCTCACTCTACTCACCCCTCACTCACTCTACTCACCCCTCCCTCACTCTCCTCACCCCTCCTCACTCTACTCACCCCTCTCTCACTCTCCTCACCCCTCCCTCACTTCTACTCACCCCCTATCACTCTACTCACCCCTCCCTCACTCTCCTCACCCCTCCCTCACTCTCTCACCCCTCCTCACTCTCCTCACTCACCCTCTCTCACTCTCCTCCACCCCTCCCTCACTCTACTCACCCCTCTATCACTCTCCTCACCCCTCCCTCACTCTCCTCACCCCTCCCTCACTCTCCTCACCCCTCTCTCACTCTCCTCACCCCTCCCTCACTCTACTCACCCTCTATCACTCTACTCCACCCCCTCCCTCACTCTACTCACCCCTCCCTCACTCTCCTCACCCCTCCCTCACTCTACTCACCCCTCTCTCACTCTACTCACCCCTCCCTCACTCTCCTCACCCCTCCCTCACTCTCCTCACCCCTCCCTCACTCTCCTCACCCCTCCCTCACTCTACTCACCCCTCCCTCACTCTACTCACCCCTCTCTCACTCTACTCACCCCTCCTTCACTCTCCTCACCCCTCACTCTCCTCACCCCTCTCTCACTCTCCTCACCCCTCCCACACTCTACTCACCCCTCTCTCACTCTCCTCACCCCTCTCTCACTCTCCTCACCCCTCCCACACTCTACTCACCCCTCTCTCACTCTCCTCACCCTCCCGCCGTTTCCTCAGCATCTTTACTCGCTCCTCTCTTCCCACTCGTCTTATCTTTCATCCTTCCTATTTCTGTTCTTTAAATGTAAGTTTGTGTTATTCACTGTTCCCTTCCCCCATTCTCTGAAACTGTCTATCTGTCTGACTGTCTGTCTGTCTATCTGTCTGACTGTCTGTCTGACTTTCTGACTGTCTGTCTGAGGAGGGAAAAAGAGAGCGATGAGAAGGAGAGGAGAGAGAGAGAGAGAGGGAGAGAGAGAGAGAGAGAGAGGAGAGAGAGAGAGAATGAAAAAAAGATAGAAAGAGAGAAAAAGACAGAGAAAGAAAGACAGAGAAAAAGAGAGAGAAAGCAGCAGAGAGGAAGAGCGATGCAGCTAGGTGAGAACTGAGCAGCAGCAGTATTTATAACCAATCACATCAAAAGATCTACTCAACCTGACGTTTTTAGAACTCCTTCACTGAGCACGCTCATTGTCCCAATTATCAGTGTGGGGAGACAGCGAAGGTGGTAATCATGAAACAGTAGGGGTGTGTGTGTGTGTGTGCGTGGGTGTCAGTGTGTGTGTGTTTGTGTGCAGTCAGCATCATTAAAATTTGATTCATCTTATTTTTTTTCACTGATCTTACATATTGAGACAATTCCTCCCCCTCTCCCTCCCTCCCTCCCTCTCTCCCTCTCGTTCTTCCATCCAGTGTATTTGGTTTCTAGGTCAGCCCAGGAGCTGAGGATTTGAGGGAGATTTGGGGAATGTTATTAGTGTCTGAGTCAAAACGATACCGTTCCTCCTCTCGGGCCTTGAGAATGTTCTGGAAGCTCAGAAACCTCAGGACAGAACCCTGTCCTACATACTGCCTGTTACCTCTGCCACTGGCACGCACAAGTGGAAACATCACGTAACGTCGGAAAGAAAGGCTTGATGACGTTTTTTTTTTTTTTTTACCAGAGTTCTAATCAAGCTCCCGGTGTGTGATTGGTCCTCAGATCCGCGTGGATGGCATCCCTCCAGCGGCCCAGAGTGCCCTGCTGTACGAGACGGTGGAGGTGGTGGAGGGCACGCCCATACTGCGAGACATGGTGTTCAGTCCTGACCACCAGCACATCTACCTGCTCAGCGACAAACAGGTACGCAAGCACACACGCACACACACACACACAGACACCAACCATATCTCAATCTGACAGACCGCCAATGCGATTGACAGGGTGAGGATGTGGAAAGTTCCAGTCCCAGGCCCAGTATGAATGCTGTTCCAGTGATAACCACAGTGTCTAATACAGCCTGGCCTACTTCCCTCCCTCCCTCCCTCCCTCCCTCCCTCCCTCCCTCCCTCCCCCTCTCTCCTGCTCACTCTCAAACCTTTATGTAACCATCAGCTCTGCAACTTAGATGTGTCTGCTAAGTACACATCCTATTGATTTAGCACTGGAGAGCTGGCTGATAATACACCGATCCAGTCAGATTCTCGACTTTTGTGAGTGTGTGTAATGTGTGTGCGTACATGTGCATGGGTTGGTGCGATATGTACATGCGCGTGATGGTCGTTGGTTCTGCATTATCATAAGGCCTGTCTTAGCTGCAGAACGACTCACTAGTCAAGCTAAATGTGTAAAAGCTTTCTGTCTGCAGACAGCTATGCTTTGTCCTGTGTTTGTGTATGTGTGTGTGTGTGTGTGTGTGTGTGTGTGTGTGTAAGCTCCGCTCGGTCCCAGAAGCCAGCAGAAATCTCTACTGTGTTTCAACATCTGGCGAAAAAGACAGGAAGAGGGAATACAGTATAGAACACCTGTTTAGTCTCTCCTCCTTCCCTCCCTCCATCCCTCCCTCCCTCCGTCCCTCCTTCCTCCCCTCTCCTCTGCGAAAGGAAGGTTGCATTGTAGCTACAGCTGAGAAGAGAAAGAGAGCGAGAAAGAGAGGAGAGGTTGCTGCAGCTGGGAGGAAGGTTCGAAGCAGCCAGTTCCTGTGTAGCTGAAGAGGAGTGGAGCTCGGTTCCACAGCTGCTCTCCGTATAATGATGCAGCGCTCGGAGCTGCCGTTGTCTCTCCACAGAAGCGGAGGGATACAGAGGAGGAATAGAACAGAGGGTCTAATAGAAGAGAGGGCATGAATGGCTGCGGATGTACAGTTCTCACTGAGAGCTGATCTTTAGCCTTTCACTCACGCACACAAGAGGGACCGCCGGAGAGAGGGAGAAAGAATGACGGAACAAAAGAAAGAAAGAAAGAAGGCAGCGAAGAAAGGAAAGTGTGAAAGAATGTGGAAGAGAGAGAGAGAGCTCTGATTACTCTGCAGAACATTTCTTCAACGGGCGCCAGCTACTTTAGAAAAGCTCTTCCTCGTCTAAATGAAGAAGTGAGAGAGTGTGTGTGTGCATACGTTTGCGCGCGCGCGTGTGTGTGTGTGCGTGAAGTTTTGGTGCAGTGTTACATAAATAGATATGAGCCCATGCAGATCTTGTTCTAGTAGCAACTTTAACAGGCAGAATGAAAAAAAATAAAAACTTTATTCCCTTAAACTCTGAGCTGTAATCCAGAGCTGTTGTGGAGACATTTGTGTGACAGAGAAGAGAGGGGGGGGGGGAGAAGGGGGAAGAGGGAGAAAGAAAGAGTGATAGAGGGAATGAGAGAGAGAGAAAGTCACTTTTATGAGAGAGAAGTGGGACAAGATCAAAGAGAGAGACCAGATTCTCCTGGAGGTTTTCTGGGGATGGAGGGATGAGGGGAGAGGAGGAGGGATAGAAAGAGGTGGAGGTTTTGGGACTCGGGGATGGATGGAAGGATAGGATGAGGGAGCAGGGAGGGAGGGGGGGAGGGGGGTAGGGGGGTAGGGAGGGGGGGATGGAGGGAGGGGGGTAGGGAAGGAGGGAGGGAGGGAGGGAGGGAGGGAGGGAGGGAGGGAGGGAGGGAGGGAGGGAGGGAGGGAGGGAGGGAGGGAGGGAGGGAGGGAGAGAGAGAGAGAGAGGGAGGGGGGGAGGGAGGGAGGGAGACTATGAGGACAGGCTGTCTGCAGTACAGTCCTTGTCGTCAGATATGAGTGTACTTCCCCAGCTCTCTCCCTCTGTGCCTGCTGGCGCCTGGTGGGACCTCACTACACAACCTCGTCAGGACCAGAGATTACGCAACAAAGTGTGTGGGTGCGTGTGCATGAGAGTGTGTGTGTGTGTGTTTACACTCCTTAGCTTGGCAGAATAAATGAGCTAGTACAGGGACAGGAAGCACATCACCTCGCCCACCCACCACCTGACTCCCCAACACCCCTGACTCTGACTGGCAGAGAGAGAGAGAGAGAGAGACAGAGAGAGAGAGAGAGAGAGAGAGACAGAGAGAGAGAGAGAGAGAGAGAGAAGGAGAGATGTGTTGGAAAGAAAATGAGACGAGAGAGAAACAATTATACAGAGAGAAGTATGAAGAGAATATCGGCAGAGTGCTAGGGCTGTTAGAGAGACTGGGAGAGATGCTGGGAGGGAAGCAGAGAAAGAGAGAGACACACGAAGAGACCAGGAAGAAGTCAGAGACAGAGAAAGAGGCGGAACAGAGACCGAGAGATTAGGCGTGTGATATGTTGTCCACGGGGATGTTATTAATATGGGCCATTATTCTCCTCAGTCACCCTGAGCAGTAAGTCCATAGGCTGCTCTCTGAGTGAAGTGCTGTGTATTCAGAGTTCTCCTGTGTTTATGTGAGGTCATGGGAGAGACGAGAGGCCGTAGTTGCCGTAGGAACGGCCTCTGTCTCACTCCTGTCTCTGCTCTGTGTCAGCGGACCGCTAGCCCCTCTGTTGCTAAGCGGAGCCCCCGGGTCACGCGGGGGAAGAAGTGGACCACTGTTTAAGGCTTTAAATGTTTACTAACATCTGATCCATCTGTTGTCCAACTGTTGTCCATCACCACCGAAGCTGTGGGCTGGCTACTGTCTGGTGGCTGTCACTCCCCAAGACAGCTTAACAGCGTGAGGGGCCCTCCCAGAGCTTTGACCAATACAATGTTTGACTGTTTATCGAAGATTTATTACACTGTGTACAGTTGAACAGCCATGGAAATACAATAAAAACCTAAGTCATGTTTTACAAAGCTGGAGACGGGTAAACATTCTGCTGGGTCAAAGGTCAGTTATTTTCAGGTGACATCATCAGTCGCAATGACACTGTAACCATCAGAATACAATAATGTTTGGGCATTCTTTTGTCATCTGACATGTCCAGTGGGTGTAAACCAGCCTACTCAGAGTTCATTGAGTAGGCTGAATACACGCGTTCCAAATGATTATGCAAATTATATTTAAGTGTCATAAACATTTATTTTTTTGTTTTTCAATTAAACTTATGGATGGTATTGTGTCTCAGAGCTCTTTGGATCACTGAAATCAATCACACACACCTGTGATAATTAGTTTGCCAGGTGAGCCCAATTAAATGAAAACTACTTAAGATGGACGTTCCACATTATTAAGCAGGCCACAGGTTTCAAGCAATATGGGAAAGAAAAAGGATCTCTCTGCTGCCAAAAAGTATCAAACGTTAGATATTTCACAAAAACGTAAGCGTGATCACGTCCCTTTACATTTAGTCATTTTGCAGACGCTCTTATCCAGAGCGACTTACAGTAAGTACAGGGACATTCCCCTGAGACAAGAAGGGTGAAGTGCCTTGCCCAAGGGCACGTCATTTGGCACGGTCGGGAATCGAACTGGCAACCTTCTGATTACTAGCCCGCTTCCCTAACCGCTCAGCCACCTGACTCCCCTTAGGGTCCCCCATCTTAATGCTCTGGGAGGCTATTCTGACATCCTGCAAAGACATTCAAGCAGAAACTCTCAAGTTCAATGGATGCAAGGATTGTGAAGGTGATAACAAAGAAGGGGTCCTATGTTAACATGTAACTTGCCCTGTTAAGATGTTTTTGATTGAAATAGCTTTTGATTTCCGTAAATATGACCTCCTAATGCTGCAAATTCAACAAATTACCATTTTCAGATCTTTACAACCTATAACATTTTTGGAAACTCTAATAATTAGTAACAGTGCATTTTGAGTAAAAAAAAATACTGTTATCATTGGGAGGTCTGTTCGCTAAAATTTGAATTATAGCCTAACAGTTGATGACTTGAAAATTATACTGACTGTCATTTGCATCGACTATGTAGGAAAATCAGAGAAAGATATAATTTGCATAATAATTTGGAACGCGGTGTAGAACAGAACAGAATAGAACGGACACTTAAATTGAACATAAATTCCATACACAACATCACGCAAGCATCAGAGCCACATAGACGAGAGAGAGCACAGACACTGAGAGAAGAGTGTGTGTAAGAGAACACTCTCGGTGTTTAGGAAAATCAATTCAGTCCTTGTGTCAAGGGATTGTTTTCTTGAGAGCATGCTACAACATCCATGGAAATGGCAGCCTTTTCTCTCCCAGTGATTCTGCGTCCCAGGCTGCAAACCCCAGTCATGTAAACACTGTGACAAACCGGTGCGCGTTTACAATTGGCTTTGACACTTCCTTCACATTCCAGCAGGAGGAGGCTCATGCGTGACAGAGCTAGCGACGGTGAGAAAGCACAGACGGCGCACACACACCGCCGGAGAGTGTGTGTGTGTGTGTGCGTGCGTGCACGAGTTTGTGTGAACTTCTGCGCAGTACGTGCGGACGAGCAAACGTAGTGCACATATGTGTGTGTGCACAGGCGTATGTGTCAAGTGTGTGAGCTCAGACATAAACAGCCTCTCTGTGTGTGTGTGTGTTCCAGGTGACCAGAGTGCCAGTGGAGAGCTGTGGACAGTACACCTCCTGTAAGACCTGTCTGGGCTCAGGAGACCCGCACTGTGGCTGGTGTGTCCTGCACAACAAGTACGTTTATCACTCCATTCATCTGAGCATCCATCTGCCCCTCCACCCACCCATCCATCCATCTGTCTACCCGGCTATCCATTCATCCATTGTTTCTGTGAAGAATACGTGTTCATGTTTTGTTCCACGGTCGTAAGTAACTTTAACGGTGAACGATATCAGCCAGCTGTGTCTGTGATGTTGTGTACAGCCACAACCTATACCGTACAAAGCTGTCAATCAACCAACTCTATACTCTGTACAAAAGACATGTCTATCAGCCAACACTGTACTCTGTAGAGAGAAATGTCTATCAGCCAATACTGTACTCTGTAGAAAGACAAGTCTATACAGTACTCTGTAGAAGGACAAGTCTATCAGCCAATACTGTACTCTGTAGAAAGACAAGTCTATACAGTACTCTGTAGAAAGACAAGTCTATACAGTACTCTGTAGAAGGACAAGTCTATCAGCCAATACTGTACTCTGTAGAAAGACAAGTCTATACTGTACTCTGTAGAAAGACAAGTCTATCAGCCAATACTGTACTCTGTAGAAAGACAAGTCTATACTGTACTCTGTAGAAAGACGTTCCTCCCACAACCAGTAAACAAAGGCTGCACCTGTTCACTGTGGTGCACGAGAGCCTCGTCTCATATATCCAGTCCTGCTGGACCTCCGCGAGGCTGACCTCTGTGGAGCCAGCTGGACTGCCCTCTGTGGATGGAGGTCGAGCTGGAGGAAGCAGGCCGGTCCCAGCAGAGTGATGAATGGGGACGGGGTACGGAGCACCATCTGCAGGGCCGGGACACGGCCACGAGCTGGTCCGACTGGTTGCCACGGTGACATTTGATACTCAATCTAGCGAGGGAGATGGAGGTTCTGTTTCAAATCAGGGAGACCAGATGCTGCTGGTGACTGGGACACGCCACACACACACACACACACACATGTATATGCACACATTTCACAGAATAGCACATACGCACACATGCACGCACAGGACCATACATGTATGACCCCCTCATGACAGCTTGGAGAGTGGGGCCGTGAAGGAGCAGGTGACAGCTGCCCCCAGATGTGGTGTTTCCTGCTGACCCCTGACCTCTGGGCGGCAGATGGTAGGGAGGCAGGAAGTGGTGGGAGTGAGCTGGCCTTGAGCCAGACCTCCCCTCCCTCACCCCTCCCTCACCCCTCCCTCACCCCTCCCTCTCCCCTCCCTCACCCCTCCCTCTCCTGTCATCAGCCTCTGTGCTTTTTCGGTCAGATCCAATGTAGATGGATGGAGAGAGAGAGAGAGAGAGGTAGAGGGGCAGGAAGAGAGAGGAATACAGGAAAATGGCTGTGCTCTGTGTTGTCAGGGAGAGACTGCCGACACAGAGGTGTGAGCACACACATCCGTGTGGCTCCTCGTGTCGAATTATTGTATTAAGTATTAAAGATGACATGATATTATGCAAATGTATGCATACTGTATATAATACATATGCGTGTGCGCGTGTGTGGATGTATCAGGGAGCCCCAGAGTGGCAGGGCCTGGTGCCGTGACAGGCCTGTGACAGGCAAGGCTGTGAGATAAGCAGAAGCCTCAGTCAGACTGAAGGCAGAGCCGCTCCCCAGAGACCACAGCTCGGATCCAGCAAGGGGGAATAAAGCCACGGGCTCCAGAAATAACACGCTGCGCTGGGCTGCTGTCTCTAATCACTCACATGAAACATCATCTAGACCTCACGTGTGATGCGGTGGTGCTCAGACAGCGGCAGGAGGATTGTCTTCTACTTGGTGGTGGTGGTGGTGGTGGTGGGCTAACGAACTGCATCTTTGCGGGACGTGAGCAGCGTTTCTACTGTTTGAAAGAGCTTTGTGGTGTTTTATTTGTCGTTTCTATTTAAACAATGTCCTTCCATCTTGCTTTCCTACCTTCCTTCCTGTCTTTCTTTCTTTCTTCCCTTCTTCCTTCCTTAATACTTCTTTCTAATTCATCCTCCGGTTTGATTCCCTGCATGGTGGACTGACTGCAGAGGGTTCTTGGCCTGTCCTGTTCTCCAGCTCTGTCCTCGTCCAGCCTCTGCTGGAGATCTCATCTGCAGTCAGATGAAGGCTTCACTGTTCTCCCTCCTCTGGACCTCCGCCACAAAGACGGCCCTTCCTTTTGGAAGTTTAAATAGCGACTAAATCTTTCCCTCTCTTTTCTTGTCCCTCCTTCATTCCTCAACACCTCCGTCACGATAACCATCTTTAATTAAGATCCCGGACCCTGATTGGTGAAGCAATTAGCATAAGTTCACTGCAGCTGCTGGTTGGAGAACGTAGTTTGTTGTGCATATTAATGAGGCGGTCCCCCCAGCCTCCTGGTGACCTTGGTGCGGCCGGAGAACCGGGTCACCTAACTCGGAGGGATGGATGGAGGGATGGATGGATGGATGGAGAGATGGATGGAGGGATAAAGGAAATCTATGGATTCTACGTTCCTTGGATTGACGGTCGTCACACCTCCTCTCTGGGGCTGTTATCTACGGAGATCCTTCATGGGGATGTGTTGTGTAGCTTTAGGGCTCAGCTAGTTTCCCAGCCGCATCCTACCTGTGTCTGAAGAGAGGGAGAGAGATGGTTAGGTGTTACTGGTGGAGGCTGTGACCTACAGCTCTGGAAACCGTTTTGTCAGGCTTGTTGAATCTTAATATCCTGAGTTGGGTTGCCAGATCTGCTCTTCCCAGGGGAGGCTGGGTTGCCATGAGAGCTGGCTTTTCAGAAAATAACCCCCCCTCCACTGCCAAACGTACTGTGGCTTTGTGAGGACAGGTTTTACCTGCTTCCTTCCCTTACACCTCCCTCCCTCTCTCCCTCATTCGCTCTCTATCTCTCTCCTCCCCCTCTCTCAATGTCACTCTCAATCTCTCTCTTACTCAATCTCTCCATTTCTCTCTCCCTCAGTCTCTGTCTCTCTCTCTTCCCTCCACCCTTCCCTCTCTTCATCTCTCTCCCTTGTTCCTCTTGTTGTCTGTCTTTGTCTGCGGATCCCTCTGGGCTCCTTAGCCTCTAGCATCATGCTAGCCCGCTACTGAGACTTGGGCCGGCCGCCACACAACAGCCCTAACTGCACCCTGGGAAATGGCTTGTGTCCATGGCAACGGCAGGGATAGGGGACATGTTGGCTGGTTGTTTGGCTGCAAGATTCACATTCAGAATCCATGTCAGTCATTTCCGTTTGCCCTGCTAGCACGTGTGTGTGGATGTTTGAGGTTGAGGGGCCGTGTGTGTGTGTCTGTGTGTGTGTGTGTGTCTAGCGTGGGCCGCCTCCCTTTGAAAGCACTGCTCGCTCCAGAAGCATCACTATTGTGGCGATAAAAGGCGAAGGCCATGGGGGGACAGCTCTCCAGCATACGCCAGCTCTCCAGCATACGCCAGCCTCCTGGTTATTAATACACAGCGCCCGGCTACAACGCCGAGGAAACACCTCAGTATTCATCTCAATGAGAGACTGGAAGACTAGCAGGAGAAATTGTGTCTAATTATTAGGATAGATATAATCATAATTTTTACCGCCAATATAATTATTATGAGTCCCACCACATGATATGACATTCTGCTTAGTATCTGCTCTTTGTTTTTCCTATGATTATGTCACTGTAAAGAATATGCAGCCTGTCAGTCATTCAAGAGACAATGGTACATTGGTTAACACTGGTGTATCAGAAGAGCGTGCGAGAAGCTATTCCTCCCCCCCTCTTCCTGAGGAAAAGACATGTGACGAGTGTCGGGCCTATCAGTGCTCTCCCCTGTCTGCTGGGGCGTCGCCACCCTACAGTCAGAGTCAAATGGATGATTACCCCCTCCCCCTTTCTGCCCCTCCCCGCCCCCATATCAATTACTGATCTCATTGATCCCGCCTATGTGTCCCTGCACACACCAGTTAACCCCCCTCCCCCGCCACTGTATTTAATGACATCATTATCATGACTGGGAGATTTACATGTGTTTCGGGAAGCCTTCTCTCTTCCATCTGATATCACATGGGTCTGGTGAGTCACCGGGAGAAACGGAACGTTCCAGGTGTGTGTGTGTGTGTGTGCGCGCGCTGGCGTGTGTGAATGTGTCTGTGACTGATGTCCTGTTTCAGAGGGCAGACGGTGACAGCAGCAGGTAGCAGGGGAGTGTTGGGCTGTCTTGGTGGTACCGTCACGCACACAGACACCAGGGCATCCAGCCGCTCACAGGAGAGAGTGGACTCACCATGAACTGGGAGCTGTTATTCAACTGGCCTCATTCTCATTCCCCCCGCCTCTCTCAGCCTCCTCCTAGGCTCGTCATCCGCTCCTTTCTTCTTCTCTCCTCACCCTTCTCTCTCTTTCTCTCTCTCTCTCTCTCTCTTCGTTTCCTCACCTCTCTCTCTCTACTGAGCCCATCAGAGCACAGCGCAGACAGCAGTCCCTACATTTTTAATCCCTCCCTCTCTCCTCTGCTCTTCTCTCTCTCTCTCTCTCTCTCTCTCTCTCTCTCTCTCTCTCTCTCTCTCTTCCGCTCTGTCCCGCTCTCTCCCCAGACATATGGCTGTAATTACAAGTAAACAAATCATTAATGGTGTTGTGCGTCTGGTCTGAAAACAGGCCTGTGAATCTCTCAGTTCTAATTCTAGTTTTTCTAGAATTAATCACAGGAACTATAGATGTTCCAAAGAAGATCATAAGAGATTCCAATATATCACATTTTGAAGGTTAATAAAATAGATGCTTACAAAAGGAGGATAAATGTTCTGAAATGGAATACTGTGCAGTATACCTCTACAGCTGTTAGCCTCCAACCTGTCCAACTGTTGACCCACAGAGACATGTCTAGCAGTGGTGCTGCTGTTAGGAGTGTTCACCAGCTGTCCACAGACAGAATAGACACACACACAAACACGGACCTATACACACACATTGTTTCATATACCTTTAGGCAGTACACAACAACCTCAAATAGGAATCTGCCAGACATCAAACCTGGTATCTTTGTGTCATTATGTCCTCACCATATGTGTGGTATGGTGTTATTGTAATGTGATTATCTGAGTCATCTTCCCTCTCATTCCTAATCTGCTTCCTGTTTCCTGTTCCAGGTGCTCCAGACAGGAAGCTTGTGAGAAGTGGGCAGAGCCTCAGCATTTCAACGTGGAGTTGGAGCGATGTGTTGACATGACCGTAACCCCTAACAACATGTCGGTGACCTCCAACCCCACACAGGTAAATGCACAACACACACTGCACCCAGTCAACAAGGTAACTAAACCTGGTCACCATGGTAACAGGATCCGGTCACAACGATAACAAAACCAGGTCAGCCCAGTAGCTACACCTTGAGAAGTTCAGAGACTGGAGACAGGTGGTGCATGTCAAACTTAACCTGACTGAAGATGAATTACATTAACCTTCTCTCACTTCTCTCTCTCTCTCTCTCTCTCTCTCTCTCTCTCTCTCTCTCTCTCCCCCTCTGCCTATGTCTCTCTCTCTTCCCCTCTCTAGTTGAGTGTGAAGGTGGTGAATGTTCCAGACCTGTCTGGAGGGGTGACCTGTGTGTTTGAGGAGCTAAGTGACACTCTTGGGGAGGTGCTGTCAGCAGGACAGGTCCTCTGTATGTCCCCCTCCCTCCGAGACCTGCCCCCCCACACACACACCTACGGTAAGGATTGTACACACACACACACACTTACGGTAAAGACAGCATTGACATTGAGACTAAATCTTCCCTTTGACATTGTTTTGTAAGCCCATACCTTCCTCTTACCATATATGGTGTTGCTGTTGCACGTGAGCGAGCACTGAGGCCCAGAGGTCTTCCTGGAGCGTGTACCAGTGTGGTCCACGCTAATGTTTTAGTTAGAGAAGTAGAACAAAACACCGTGCTGCCGGTAGCTGGTGCAGCAGCCTGGAGAAAGCAGCATCACATTATTTTCCATTAACGTCAATTATAGAGCCGTCCTCTGCTCTGTCCACTAGCCAGGCTAACGCTAACACCGGCGCAATTATCCCAGAGGAGAACACACCGGGGTAATACACCCTGCTGATAGGTGGTGTCTTCATGAAAGAGGGAAGAGAGAGAAGGAGAGTTAGCCGAAGAGGCAGAGATTGGGGAAGAGGGATAGGAAGCAGGGGGAGGGGGGGGGGGTCCATCTATTGTAGAGGTTGTGTGTTTTAGGAGGGGGTGTGAGTGCTCTTCGCATGTAATGGGCTAGCTGAATGAAAGGCCAGAGCAATCAAAAGCTCTTACCAACACATCTCTGAATCAGACCTGGGAAGACAATTATCCACCTGGAGCAGGAGAAGGGAGGGATGAATAAAGAAATGAATAGAGGGATGAATGGACGGAACTCTAATTAAATTACTGCCTTGCCTGACTGTGCGTGTGTGTGTATGTGTGTGTGTGTGTGTGTGTGTGTGCGTGCGTGCGTGTTTTTTTCCCAGGTGACAAGCGCATTGTGAAGCTATCACTGAAGTCCAAGGAGACGGGACACAAGTTCATCACCACTGACTTTATCTATTACAACTGCAGTGTTCTCCAATCGTAAGTACCCTACCCACCTACCTACCTACCTACCCACCTACCTACCTACCCACCTACCTACCCACCTACCTACCTACCCACCTACCTACCTACCCACCTACCTACCTACCTACCTACCTACCTACCTACCTACCCACCTACCTACCTAGCTACCTACCTACCTACCTACCTACCTACCTACCTACTACCTACCTACCTACCTACCTACCTACCTACCCTACCTACCTACCTACCTACCCACCTACCTACCTACCCTACCTACCTACCTACCTAGCTACCTACCTACCCACCTTCCTACCAACCTACCCACCTACCTACCCACCCACCTACCTACCTACCTACCTACCTACCTACCTACCTACCTACCCACCTACCCACCTACCTACCTACCTACCTACTACCTACCCACCCACCTACCTACCTACCTACCTACCTACCCACCTACCTACCTACCTACCTACCTAGCTACCTACCTACCTACCCACCTTCCTACCAACCTACCTACCCACCTACCCACCTACCTACCTACCCACCCACCTACCTACCTACCTACCTACCTACCTACCCACCTACCCACCTACCTACCTACCTACCTACCTACCTAGCTACCCACCTTCCTACCAACCTACCTACCCACCTACCCACCTACCTACCTACCCACCCACCTACCTACCTACCTACTACCTACCTACCTACCTACCCACCCACCTACCTACCTACCTACCTACCTACCTACCTACCTACCCACCTACCTACCTACCTACCTAGCTACCTACCTACCCACCTTCCTACCAACCTACCTACCCACCTACCCACCTACCTACCTACCCACCCACCTACCTACCTACCTACCTACCTACCTACCTACCTACCCACCTACCCACCTACCTACCTACCTACCTAGCTACCCACCTTCCCACCAACCTACCTACCTATCCACCCACCAACATACTGATCTTCCTTCCTACCAACCTACCTTCATATCTATCAACCTACCTAACTAGTATCTGTCTACCAGAGTGGATTGGAGTGGAAAGGAAATTTCTATTACAGGTCAAATGAACAGATTACTGTGTAGCTTACATGTAGCAGGTTACAAAGGTCTGACTCTCCCAGTCTCAAAGTCTCCATCGCTGAATAACAAGCTGAAGAGAAGTTGTTCTGCATGGGGCTTAAATGAATACGCTTGTTATGTGGGAGAATAATCTGGCAGCCTAGTCAACTGGCAGCCCGTGCTCACACACAAACACACACACTCACACACAAACACACACACACACACACACAAACACAACAATCAATCCTCTGGTGGGAGGAAGCGGGGCAACATAATCCGAGTGGGGGGGTGGGGGGTGGGGTGGTGGTGGTGGGGGGACTCGCCAGTTGCCATGGCAACCCCGGGGTAGAGCATAGCTAGCGCTTGCCATCACGGCGGCAGCCTGCCTGAAGCCTGGGCCAGATCTCACTCTCTCCCCTTTCTCTCCCCCATGAGCATCCCCTTCTCTCCCCCTTCTACACCCGTCTCCCCCACACTTGCCTTTCAGTATTATTCTCTTTCCATCCCGTCTCTTTTCTTCAGGACATTTTTATGTTTCCCTGTCTCTCTCGTTCTACCTTTTCTCTACCTCCACCTCTCCACTCAGATAACAAGCACCTGTGAAAGGGCTCTCCCTCAGTGCTACAGCTAGTTGATTATACCCTAGCCTAATGCTAGTGTAGAGGCTAGCCGCGGCTAGCTCTGAATACACGAATGGATTGACGGTAAAGCTAGCAGATGCTAGCTGTTTTACGTGAAGGTTTAAGCAAGCAGGAGCTCTGATTATAGCTGTTAATTGTCTTTTCTTCAGTATGGAGCCTGTGTAGGAGAGAAAGGCCAAACATGAAGAGGTCTGTGGGATGTCTGTTAGCCCTGCGCTCCCTCTCTCTCTCAGCTCCCTTAATGCCCTCCTGTCTCTGTCATTTACCTGTCAGTCAATATTCTTCATACATTCGCACACACATGCACACACACACACAAAGTGTGTCGATCTACAGTGCAGCCCAGACTAATACTGGCTTACCTTCCAGTAGTGTTGGACTGTGGTAGATTCATTTTCTCTTATGTGTGTGTGGGTGTCTGTCTGTCTGTGTGTGGGTGTCTGTGTGTGGGTGTGTCTGTCTGTGTGTGTGTGTGTGTGTGTGTGTGTGTGGTTCTGGTTTGGCTCTAGTGTTTCAGTGAAATGAGCCCAGAGTGAATTGATGAGGTTTCCAGTCCTGACACAGCATATTGAATCTAGCAGCCCCTCTCACACACACACACACACACACACACACACACTCACTCTAGCATCCCTGGATGCCAGTATGTAGAAGGCAGACCTGTAAACTGTGTCTGTATGTCTCTTTCTCTCTTGCTTTTACTCTCTCTCTCTCACACACACGCACACACACTATAAACCTTAGGGAGAAGAGTGTGATCAGTATGGGTAGGGCTGTGCCCATGCTGCGGGCCAGCAACCCCCCTCCCCTCCCGTTTTCCCACTTATCTCTCCCTCTCTTCCCCCTCTCTCTTTCATTCTTTCTTTCTTTTCTTTATTTTTTCTCTCCATCTCCACTTCTCTCTGCTTTGAATACTACACAGGGTTGGAGGACGAGGGCTGAATGAGGAGAGAGAGAAGGACACAGCGAGGGTCAGAATGAGAGGGATGTGGAGGGGGTCAGAATGAGAGGAGAGCAGGAGGAGGGGAATGCGGGTTAGACTGAGATGATGAGGTGCAGAGAAGGGGGCAGAGAGAGGTTGAGTCTGGACAGGGGTTAGAATGAGATAGAACACACACACACACACAGGGGACGATACACACAAGTAGGAACACGCATACACACAATCCCTTGGCAGAGTCTAGCATAAGAACTCACAAAACCAACCTTGGTCTCAATGCGTAGTTCAAATATTTGAAATGCTAAGGTGCACTTGATTCGACTTCTGAGCCACAACAGAGACATTTAAATAGTCCTGGAGTTAAACAGTCTTTATGTAATGCAAGCTAAATGAAGCACATCTTAATTAAAGCAGACATCTGAAGTACGTGTTTCAGTCTCCTCACAGAGAGCTCTCCTCACAGCTGGTCGCTACGGACAACACGATAACAAGTCTGTCTAATGACCATCTCTCCTAGCCTTTTACATTTGAACCAGTGTATGACATCAATAGCTTCCTCACAGCAGCTAGTGCATAGCTAGCTAGCAATGTGTTTTAGATTCTGATCTGATTTCTGGTTGGAATCCGATATAGACACCAACTCTTCACGGTCTGATAGTGTTTGTAAATGGTGTTGATTGTTGACCGTGTTGGTGTTTGTGTGGTTGTGTCCCAGGTGCACTTCGTGTGTGAGCAGCCCGTTCCCCTGTAACTGGTGTAAATACAGACACATCTGCACCAACAACCTGGCAGAGTGCTCCTTCCAGGAGGGCAGGGTCAGCGGCATGGAGGTGAGGCGCCACACACACACACACACACACACACACACACATATACAGACACACACATATACACACACACACACACACACACACACACACACACATATACAGACACACACATATACAGACACACACACACACACACACATATACAGACACACACATATACAGACACACACATATACACACACACACACAGGCAGACACACACACACACACACACATATACAGACACACACATATACAGACACACACACAGGCACACACACACACACGCACATATACAGACACACACACATATACAGACACGCACACACGCACACACATACAGACACACACACATATACAGACACACACACAGGCACACACACACAGGCACACACACACATATATACAGACACACATACAGGCACACACACACATATATATATATATATATCTATACAGGCACACACACAGGCACACACATATATATACAGACACACGTGCAAATACACACACGCACACACTTCCTCTCTTATTCCCCCTCACACACACACACACACACACTCTTGCTGACAAGCTGTAGCACTAACAGCAGGCTATGGGGTGCCCGGGGTTCTCTGTGTTATGTTGCATTGTGATGTTTTGTGTTTCCATGCTGTATTTAGTTGTTTTTTATGCGAGTCTTCATCAGTGTGCGTCCTTGTCTGTCTGAGGGACACCGAGCAGTGAGGCCATCCCTCTCCTCTCTCTAAATGATGGCTTAGTGACAGCAACTGACAGAAAAGTCATTTTCTCCCACAAAAGACAGAATCTCATAATGGAGTTTGCATCAATCCTCCCCCCCCTCTCTCTCTCTCCCCCCCCTCTCTCTCTCTCCCCCCCCCCCTCCCTCTCTCTCTCTCCTCTCTCTCCTCTCTCTCTCTCTCTCTCTCTCTCTCTCTCTCTCTCTCTCTCTCTGTAACACATTGATTACACAGTTGAGTAAGCTCCAGAGCAGGGTGGGTGAGGAGCTCGGAGGCAGGCAGGATAGTGCAGGGTGTTACTCCCAGCTCCTAACCTGCTTCTACTGTTACACACACAATAGAAGAAGACATGATATGCTCCTATCCGAGGACGCTGCTTTGTCGGATGTATGGATGTAATCTTACATCCATACAGCTTTGCACTCGCTGGTTCAGTCTGCTAACTCTGTGGGAGGAACTGAGGGATCTCTCAATATTCTCTCAATAGTCTGTGGTTCTCCCAGGAAGTCATGGAGGAATAGAGGATGATGGGTCCATGGAAAAGGACGATAGTTATTGGATAGATCACAGTAAAGGACAAACGCGATAGGCTAACATAGGTAATAGCAACCCTAATCAGGGCTGAGCCTCCAGCTACCCGCCCCAACAGCTCCACTCGGTGAAAGACGCGGGGATGACTGAAGGGGAAGAGAAGGGATGGAGGGGTAGGAGGAGGAGAGAGGAAGAGAGAGGAGCAGCGCCCCTTTTGTAACTGAGGGGGAGGAAGCACGCACCCCTCGGCTTTTGGCACATTTTAATTTTACACTTAACTGAACATCAAAGAGATGCCTTATCGGAGCCTATCAGACCCTGCCAGAGGGGGGGAGCCCGTTACCTCCCCCCCTCCCTCCCTCCTCCCTCCCCCTCCTCTCTTCTCCTCCCCCTCCCTGCCTCCCTGCTCCCGGCACCAGGCCTGACAATCTCCTTATCTCCCCCCCCCCCCCCCCCCCCCAAAAAAAGGAATTACTCAGCGAAAAGGAGTGAGTCATCCTCATGTTGATACTGGAGGGGAAGGGAGGAGTGAAGGAGTGTGGGGGGGTGATAGGGAGAGGAGCGGCAGGGGGCGAGCGAGATGAGAAAGGAGAGGGAGATGACAGAGGGACTTAGAGAAAGAGAGAGGTGGAAGAGAACGAGCGATTCAAGTTCCGACGGGCTAACTGACGTTCTCAGACGTCAGAGCTGATACCTTGAGCAGACATCTGTTAGATGTGGTCGTGGGGGCTCTAACCTGTTCATACGGATTTGTGTGTGTGTGTGTTCAGGGGTGTGTAGCCTGTAAAGTGTTCAGTGGAGTGTGTCTCATCTTCAGTCTTGTGCTCCAGTGTGAGTTGGCTCTGGGTGAGAGAGGTGCTTCAGAAAAACAACAAGGACTCTCTCTCCAAAAACACACAGACACAGCCATGCAGGCAGCTATAGCTGTGTGTGTGTGTGTGTGTGCCAAGCTAGGGAGTGAGATAGAGGGTTTTGAATGCCTCCCCTCAGGCCTCTCCAAGGACATGGCAGCTCCTGGTCTATAATCCAGAACACACTCGCACACATATCCCAGCGTACACGCTTCCATCCATCTCTCCCTCGCCCCAGCCCCAGCCCAGAAGTGTGTGTGCGAGGCAGAGATATGAGAGGATCACAGCACCAGCTGAGCTCCATCCAGACTGACGGAGACCAGGGCAGCAGCTCCACTCCCGGCCCCGCCATGCCCAGACTGTACAGCACCAGCCACACACCACCAACCACAGACGCACTCAACCAACCACAGACACACTCAACCAATCACAGAGACACTCAACCAACCACAGACACACTCAACCAACCACAGACACACTCAACCAATCACAGACACACACCACCAACCACAGACACACTCAACCAATCACAGACACACACCACCAACCACAGACACCCAACCAACCACAGACACACTCAACCAACCACAGACACACTCAACCAACCACAGACGCACACCACCAACCACAGACACACTCAACCAACCACAGACGCACTCAACCAACCACAGACACACATCAACCAACCACAGACAGCACTCACACCCTGGAAGAATGCAACAAGTAGAAACAGACAAAGAAAGACACCCAACACTCTGAAATATTACATTTTTAAGAGAAAGTTGACATTTACTGTACTGGAGGAGTACAGTGTCCTTGTCTTCCTTGAGGGTTTAGGTTGGTTGAGGGGCAGTTCTACGGGCGTATGTAAAGCCCTCTGTGACATTGCTTGTAAAAAGGGCTATACAAATACATTTTGATTTGATGAGAAAAAAAAGATTGGAAGACACCGTGGATAAGCTCGGTGGCTTTCTGTTAAACAGCGTTTGTACAGTCGAGGTTATTGGAGATGTCGGTGGAGAGTTGTGTCTTGGGTGTGCTGGACTGTGTAGGATGGCAGCGGTGGTCCTGGAGCTGAGAGCAGTGACTGATGTTCTGGTTATGAGTCCTGACGCAGAGTGTGTGTCAACTAGTTAGCTAGTTAGCTACTCCCTCGTCACTGCCATTACCGCGGAAACTAGACTCCCCCCTGGGACCTGCACACAGACGCACATATACACACGCACAGACAACACATGCACACACTCTCACACACTGACTGTCTGCTCCTGAGAAAGGAGAAGAATGTTTTTGTTCGGAGGGATTTAGGAAGAGGATGTTATGATAGTTTGAAATATGATCTGGATTCAAAACAACACTCCAAAAATGGGGTCTTGCACATCGAGCTGTGTAGGCAGGTCATTGTCAACACACACACATACACAGGCACATATTACAGCTCAAAGACAGTTTATTCTCTCATTGGCCATTTCCCAGAAGCCTGTGCGAGATCAAACGGCGTTCCACCCCCCACCCCACACACACACACACACCCCCCCGCTCCGCGTTCCTCTCGGCAGCACACCGCGGTGGGACGGCTCTTCATTAGCGAGCGACGGCCGGTAATTAATGGTGGTGTGAGTGACAGAGGAGGCATTAGCCCCGTAGGAAGTCGGGCCGCAGACTCGCTGCCCAGCGGTGGTCGGCGAATCGCAGGATCAGGATCCCAGAGAGACAGGAAGTGGCACAGTGTGCATCTGTCACCAGAAGCCCATTACCCTGCTGGGCCCAGCGGAGCGCCCCCCCCCCCCCTCCCCCCCCCCCCCTCTCCTCTCCCCTGCCTCACCCTCCTGCCCCCCCCCCTCTCTCCCTTCGGCCTCTGAAAACCGAGTGGGCCATTACTCACTGTGTAACCAGAGGCCTTGCACAGACCAAGGCCCAATTCACACACACACACACACGTACACACTCATATCCCCCCCAGTCCCCTTCCTCCTCCCTGTCTTCACAGGCAGCAGGATTGATAAGCTATCTTGTTTGTACGTTAACAACACTTTAAACGACAAACAGTAAGATGCCATCAGTTCCCCTGGGAACACAGTGGTGGAAGTCCCTCTGGCTTCAAACCCCCCCAGGTTGTTACCAGACAGGCCCCTCTCTGGTCCCCACTAGGCCCCTCTCTGGTCCCCACTAGGCCCCTCTCTGGTCCCCAGACAGGCCCCTCTCTGGTCCCCAGACAGGCCCCTCTCTGGTCCCCACTAGGCCCCTCTCTGGTCCCCAGACAGGCCCCTCTCTGGTCCCCACTAGGCCCCTCTCTGGTCCCCACTAGGCCCCTCTCTGGTCCCCAGACAGGCCCCTCTCTGGTCCCCACTAGGCCCCTCTCTGGTCCCCAGACAGGCTCCTCTCTGGTCCCCACTAGGCCCCTCTCTGGTCCCCACTAGGCCCCTCTCTGGTCCCCAGACAGGCCCCTCTCTGGTCCCCAGCAGGCCCCTCTGCACCTGTCCTCTGGCTTGCCGGCTCCACATTCCCCAGATGGTGGCCGTTCCTACTGGGTAAACTTCCTCGCCAACGCCTAATAGTTCAGTACGGAACACTGACTGTGTTTGCAAGAATTTCCTGGTTTACTTATGGTCTAATAACGCTCTCAGCTATCTAGCTTTACCAAACATGGAGCTGGATGGCAGGGAATACGGCAGACCACAGCTAGCAGCCGTTAAGTGGAGCAGCTCTCCGAAGATCTGGAGGTGTTTCTCACTGCAGGCGGAGGAGACGAACCTGTCTCATGGATTAGAGAGAAGGGAGACCGGCAATGGGATTAGGAGGGAGAAGAAAGGAGAGATGGAGGAGGAGAAGGAACAGTGACTAAGCACGGGGCGCGGGGGGGGGAGAAAGCATAGAAGCATGCTGCAGCCTCTTTCTGCTGGTGTGAGAGAAGGAGAGACATGGAGAGAGGGAGGAGGGAGGAGAGGAGAGATCAGCTGCCACACAGGGCTCAGTTTCTCCCTCTATATTATGTGACTCATATGGCTGTGCGTGTGTGTATGCCTGTGTGCGTGTGTGTATGCTTGTGTGCGTGTGTGTATGCCTGTGTGCGTGTGTGTATGCCTGTGTGCGTGTGTGTATGCCTGTGTGCGTGTGTGTATGCCTGTGTGCGTGTGTGTATGCCTGTGTGCGTGTGTGTATGCCTGTGTGCGTGTGTGTATGCTTGTGTGCGTGTGTGTATGCCTGTGTGCGTGTGTGTATGCCTGTGTGCGTTTGTGTATGCCTGTGTGCGTGCGTGCGTGTGCATTTGTGTGTAGCGTGCGTGTGCATTTGTGTGTAGCGTGTGTGTGCATTTGTGTGTAGCGTGCGTGTGTGTGTGTGTGGTTAGGCATTAGTCCATCTCCTAGCTCAGAATGGCCCATATTTGGAGCGTGTGGAGGTGTGTTTTCACCAGAGCTGTAGAAGTACTCAGAGAGACGAGCTGCTAGTTTGGTGCTTTTATAATGTGCCCACTTCAATAATTGAACAAGGTAAAAAACCCATTAGGGCTTCATCATGGTCCTCTTACCTAAAAAATACTGTGGGGTGTGTGTGTGTGTGTCCTGTCTGTCTGTCTGTCTGTGTATGAGGTGGCTTGGTCTTTTGAAATGATCATGTTATAAATATTTATTTTAAAATGCAACTCTCCTTGGAGAAACCTGATTTCTGGTC
This sequence comes from Thaleichthys pacificus, assembly GCA_023658055.1. Taxonomy (NCBI): domain Eukaryota; kingdom Metazoa; phylum Chordata; class Actinopteri; order Osmeriformes; family Osmeridae; genus Thaleichthys; species Thaleichthys pacificus. Next base: position 15,282,573 of record CM042863.1, on the reverse strand, counting down.
ACTGAATGCCGTGGTCCTTCTCAGCTGTGCAGAGAAGCACATGTTTTGACCTATCCAATTACCTTTGAGGAAAGGTTACCTCAAGCCAAGGATGAGAGATGCATATGGAGGACATATACCCCTGCTTCTAGCATCCTCTCAGCTCACTTCAATCAGCACTCTATCAAGATACAGTTACTGAACACACACAGTCACACACACACAGTCACACACACACACACACACACACACACAACCCATCTTTGTAAATAAGAATGGGGTCTTTATTGTTCAACATGCAAAAGTAATCCTTCCATTCTCCCTAGCAACAGATGCACTGGGTCTGATGTGAGTGGCTTATTTCAGGATACGGATCTCTCTCGCTCTTTGTCTGGTCATGAAACTGTTCCATAGCTCTCATTGAAACACACACACACACACACACACACGTACACAAACACACACACACACTCACACAATTACTTAGCTCTCCTCATGGCACAGTGTGGTAGAGCTATTACAACCGAGCTAGTCAAGATTGCTAGTCCAATTGTATTTATAGATGGCTGTTGCCAGGGAATGATTTTTATCCTGCTTTACTTTTTGTACCTCAAACTTCCTCCTGTGCCTGTGCAGCTCTGTGATTCTCTGTCTCTGTCGTTTACAGGAAAGGGAGATGTTTAACACTTAAACCAACCATTAGTGCCACTGGTAAAGGTTAGGTTAAGTTTCCGGTTAAGGTTATGGCCAGTTAGGGTTTGATGAGCAAAACTTCACTGTTGTCTTACTTGTGACGCAGGTGCGGTACTTACAGTGTACTGCAGTGAGGCATTATTATGGGATATCAGTGAGTGTAGTTGGAGATCCAGGTGCCTGTTGCCAGGCCAGCGATGAGAACTGTGCAAAGTCATTCATCACTGCAGGGAGGCTAACAGGCCTTCTGTTCCGGAGATTATTCAATCGTGCTGATAAATTGTATTCATATTCCGGTATGAACACACACACACACTCAAACACATATCTCTTTCACAACCACAAAAACACACACACACAAATTCACTTGCTCTCTGTCAGGAACATACACCCGCTGCACAATTGCAAATAAACACACCTAAACACACGCACACACACTCCACCACCTGTGTCACCCCTCTCTGCTAGAAGTAAATCTTTCTTTTCATACACAGCATATGAAAATGGGAGCTATTGAAGCGTCTGTGTACAAACCTTCACAAATGGGCCTGCCACTGTGAAGATGTATGACTGTGAGGGTCCATGAGCGGCGTCCTCCTACCCCAGCGCTGTGTGGCAGCATGTGTGTGGGGGTGTGTGTGTGAGTGTGTGTATGGGGGTGTGTGGAGGTGTGTGTGTGAGTGTGTGTGTGTGGGTGTGTGTGTGAGTGTGTGTATGGGGGTGTGTGTGTGAGTGTTGTGCCTGCCCCTGCCTGTTAAAGTGTGTGTGCCTGCCTACTACTGTGCGTGCGTGTTTGTGCATGCATGCTTGTGTGTGTGTGTGTGTGTGTGTGTGTGTGTGTGGGGGGGGGGGGGGGACAGGCAGGTAGCACCAACAGTGATTTATGCCCTCCAGCCTGGTAAATCACTGCTACCAGCTTCTTGATTATTGTTCAGTGCTTAATGGACGTCATATTAGACTAGATGGCCTGCAACCATTCAGCCCTGTGAGAACTGCTGATAGAACTCTTGCAGCTGCTGTAGCAACACTAACACTGCATTACAAACGGTTGTTGGGTAGAGAAGTTTAGCACCATTTGATACGGTCTTTCCCCTGTCTGTCGGTCGTTGCATCAGTTCCAGATCCAGTTAATGGACTCCTGGCTCTGCCACGGTTCTGGACAGTAATCTGGGATCAATACGTTTTCTTCAGCCCAGGACAGAACCACTAATAAGTGACTGTGTTTATTAACGAGCTTAATTTTCCTGCCTTCGCTCCAATGAGCTCTGCTGTGGAGACCAGCCAGTAATCAGACCAGAGTAGTGGGAGACCAGAATAGTAGAGACCAGAGTAGGGGAGACCAGCCAGTAATCAGACCAGAGTAGTGGAGACCAGACAGTAGTCAGACCAGAGTAGTGGAAAACAGACAGTAATCAGACCAGAGTAGTGGAGACCAGACAGTAGTCAGACCAGAGTAGTGGAGACCAGACAGTAATCAGACCAGAGTAGTGGAGACCAGACAGTAATCATACCAGAGTAGTGGAGACCAGACAGTAATCAGACCAGAGTAGTGGAGACCAGACAGTAATCATACCAGAGTAGTGGAGACCAGACAGTAGTCAGACCAGAGTAGTGGAGACCAGACAGTAATCATACCAGAGTAGTGGAGACCAGACAGTATTCAGACCAGAGTAGTGGAGACCAGACAGTAATCAGACCAGAGTAGTCAGACCAGAGTAGTGGATAATATTATTTCTCCACCTCTGCACCACCCTGCTGCTCTCAGCATGAATCTCCACTGTCTCTCCTCTCAGCGTGTCCTTCAGCTTTTATCATCTTATTGTCTTTTAGAGTCCAAGTGTTTCAATAAATAATGAAACCCTTTCATGTTTATTTTTATTCCTAATTTACTGTTTTATTCATTTTTAGACGTATTGTTGTCTTTGTCAGCTCCCAGACATTTGGGCTCTGTTCTTGCTGGGTGGGTTTTAATAACTCGTTACTCTGTGTGTCTGTGTGTGTATTTGTGTGTGTGTGTTCTCAGGGCTGTCCCCAGATCCTGCCGACCAGCGACATCCTGGTCCCGGCGGGGGTTGTTCGACCAATCACACTGCGGGCCCGGAACCTTCCCCAGCCCCAGTCTGGCCAGAAGAACTATGAGTGTGTGTTCAACATCCAGGGCAAGAGCCAGCGTATCCCTGCTGTGCGATTCAACAGCTCCTGCATCCAGTGTCAGAACACCTCGGTGAGCTGAGTAACACCATGACGACACCCTCACACTGTCTGTCCGGCCGTCGAACTATCTGTCTGTCTGGCTCTGTCTCTCTCTCTCTTTCACACACACACTCACACATGCCTTTCCACGCACGCCCTCTTCCTCTTTCTTTGTGTGGAGAGGGTATGCAGAGGCGGCTATCAAGGTGACTTTGCGTGGAGTCTGGAGGAGAGGAATGTTATCTGCAGCATCAGCACACACATCAATTCCTTTAAACATTAACAACTTATTTTCTCAATCCCAATGAAAAATGTGACATGTCAGTGAGCTGACATTGAGAGTCTCCTCTCTCTCTCTCTCTCTCTCTCTCTCTCTCTCTCTCTCTCTCTCTCTCTCTCTCGCTCGCTCCCTCTCTCGTTCTCTCCCTCTGGCGCCTCCTCCCAAACTCTCTGTCTCTCTCTCTCTCTCTCCCCCTCGCTGCCCCTCTGTCTCCCTCTCCCCCTCCCTCTGTCTCATAGTAATATTACAGACGGCAGCCTTCTGTCACCCATCTGGTTGCTACGGTAACCCCGGGGAATCTTGTCAAATGATTAGCAGATCGTCTCCACGATGTGGTGGGTCATATGGCTGGAGCTGGTCATGTGACCCAAGGACAGGGCACTGGGTGGGTGTGATCTGTAGGGTTTATGCATGCGTGTGTTTATATGTTTGGGTGAGTGTATGTGTGTGATTTGCAGTGTTTATGTGTGTGTATGTGTGTGTGGGATTTGTGTGTGTACTGGGGTGTGTGTTTCCGAGACAGACGGATGTTTCAGACGTAGGGGGCCGACCTGTCTTTGTCAGGGAGTGTGTCTCCACCTGACCCCTGACCCCTGCAGGCAGGGGGTCAGG